>PVKS010042199.1:0-15577 GCA_004027875.1 Aplodontia rufa
AGAAATATAGAAAGTGAAAAACCACTTCAGCAGAGATCCTGAAAAATCACACAGAAAGCCTCAAAACAAAAGATTCAATAAAACAAATTAAAAATACAATGGAAAGCAAAACCAATAGATTAAACCCCTGGGAAGAAAGACTTTACAGTTTCAAAGATAAAGTAAGTAATCTTGAAATACAGTAGACTATATAGCAAAAAGATTTTAGATAGATCCACCCCAAGGAACATTGTTATGAAAATTCCTAACATATAGAACAAGAAGAAAACCTTAAAACCTGCAAGAGAAAAGAGACAAATCATGTTTAGTGGAAAACCAATTCACATCATGACTGATTTCTCAACCCAAACACTAAAATTAGAAGAGATTGGAAAATACACACCAAGCTCTGAAAGAGAAGGTTTGCCAAGAATACTATACCTGGCAAAATTAAGCTTCAAATTTGATGAGGAAAGAAAAACCTTCCATAACAAGCTAAAGTTAAAAGAATTCATAACTAGAGTTCCTCTTTTCCCACAGCCCCTACAGCATCTGTGATCGTTCACATTCTTCATCACTGCAAGTTGACTGGAGTGAAGTGGAATAAAGACTATGCTAAGTTAAATATCCCAAACTCATAGATTCAAGGGCTGAATGTTTTCTCTCATATTTAGAAACTAGAGTAAAATCTAAGGCAGGATGAAAGCAAGCTAATTGAAATAATAAACTCACAATAGTTGAGATTTCACATAAGCTGGGGGAATCATACCTATGAAGAAGAAAGGGAGACAGACAGGGGAAGAAGGGATTAAGGGGGTTACTAATGCTACTGGTAACTCTGGAATTCCATAAGAAGCCCAACTATACACAGGCAGGCAGAGAAACTGAGAAATTTGAAAAATTAATATGCATGTACATGCTTATTTCTATCTATAACATGGGGGTATTTAAGAAGAGGTAAGCAGGTGGGGAGTGGATGAAGTTCGGAGATCCTGGACTAGGATAAGTCTTCACCTACTTTGTCAATATCCATGTATGCATGAATATGTAACAATGATTACCTCTAAAATATAAGATTATACTGAACAAATAAAAAATAAATAATCACCTAATTTAAAAAAGATGAACAAAAAAAAGAACCAAAACCAATCCTTCTCAAATTATTCCATGAAATAGTAAAGGAGAGAACTCTACCATACTCTCTACAAAGCTAGTATCCTGACACCATAACCTGACAAAAACAAATGAAGGGAAAAACACTATAAACCAATATCTTGATGAACATAAATGCAAAATCCTTTTATAAAATATAGGCAAACCTCATACAAAAATCCATTGAAAAGATAGTACACCATGATCAAGTGAGATTCATCCCAGGAATGCAAGGTTTGTACAAAATTTGGAAGTCAATAAATATAATTCACTACATGAGTAGAATTTAAAACAAAAATTACATGATAATTTCAATAGATGCAGGAAAAAATTGACAAGGTACAACACCCATTGATGTTCAAAACTATAGGAAAAAATAGGAACAGGAAGAACTTACCTCAGCACGACAGAGGTCATTAATGGCAAATCTAAAGGGTGACATTATTCTGAATGGAGAAAAATAAAAAGCTTTTTCAGTAAAAACAGGAACTAGACAAGGATGCCTACCTTCACCACTTCTGTTCAACATAGTCCTTCAAACTCTGGAGCAATTAGTCAAGAGGAGGAAATAAAAGTGAAATAAATAGGTAAAAAAGACTTCAAACTATCACTGTTTACTGATGACATGACTGTATATTAAGAAGATAAAAAAACCTTCCAACAGAAGACTTATAGAGTTCATAAATGAATTCAGCAAGGAGCAGGATACAAAATCAACATTCACAAATCATTTGCATTATTTTATTACATTGATGAATATTGAAAAAGAAATTAGAAAAACTACGCCATTCACAATTGCTTTAAAATTACTTGGGAAACAATCTAACAAAAGAGGTGAGGGACCTCTGCAAATGAAAACTATGGAACACTAAAGAAATAAATTGTAGAAGACCTTAGAAGATGGAAAAATCTCAAAGGTTCTTGCATGAAGAGAATTAATATCAAAATGGTCATCTTACCAAAAGCACTATACAGATTCAAAGCAATTCCCTTCAAATTTCCAATAACTTTCTTCACAGATTTAGAATAAGCATTCAGGAAATTCATTTGGAAAAATAAGAAACCCAGAATAGCTGTAGCAATCCTTACAAACAAGAGTAAAGCTGGAGGAATCACAATAGCAAATTGCAAATTATACTAAGAGCTATAATAATAAAAATGGCATGGTACTGTCACCAAAATAGATATAGAGACCAATGGAATAGAAAGAAGTCATCAAAACTAATCTGCATAATTACAGATAACTCATAGGTAACAAAGGAGCCAAAACATAAGCTGAAGAAAATTTAGTCTCTTTTAACTAATGGTGCTTGGAAAACTGGAAACCCATATGTAGTAAAAAGAATCTCAGTCTCTATTCCTCACCCGGCACAAAACTAAGCTCAACATGGATCAAAGACCTTAGAATTAGACCAGAAACCCTGCACCTACAAGAAGTAAAGACTGGCCAATAATCCAACACACTAGCTTAGGAACTGACATCCTAAACAAGATCCCCAAAGTATGAGATATAAAAGGGGGAGGGAAGATAAACAAATGGGAAGATATCAAGTTGAAAAGATTTCTCAGAATAGGAAACTATTAAGAGTATGAAGAGTTAACAAACAGAATGAGAAAAACCATTTGCCTCCTACATCTCGTTAATATCCAGGATATACAAAGTAGTTAAAAAAACTTAACACCAAAAAAAAAAAAAAAAACCCAATCAATAAATGGGCAAAATAACTGAACAGACACTTCAAATGAAGAAATGTCAACAAATACATGAAAACAGGCTCGACATGAGGATGGACCAGTGGATCAGTAGTTGCAGTACTTGCCTTGCATTCACTAGGACCTGGTTCAAACCCCAGCACCACAAACACAATTACATGTTTCAGAAAAAATGGCTGGGTGAAAAAATAAATTAAATTCATTCTTTCTCCATCTCCTTAGAAAAAGAAGGCTCAACATCTCTAACAATTACAGAAATGCAAGTTAAAACTACAATGAGATTTCACCACTCCAGTTATAATGGCAATAATCAAGAATACAAAGAACAAACAAAGTCAGGGATGTGGAGAAAAGAGTAAACTTATGTATGCATTGATGGTGGGACTGAGAACTGGTATAACCACACTGAGAAGCAGTTTGGAGAATCCTTTAAAACTAAGAATGGATCCACCATTTGACACAGCTGGCCATTCTACTCCTTGGTATATATTCAAAGGAGGTAAAATCAGCATACTACAAGGTTGCAGCCACATCAATATTCAAGGCAGCTCAATTCATAACAGCCAAGTGATGGAAACAAGCACTGTGCCCATCAATTGATGAATGGATAAAGAAATTGCAGCATATACAGAAAATGGAGTATTACACAGCTGCAAGAAAGATAACATTATGTCATTTACTAGCAAATGAGTGGGACTTGAGGATATTGTGCTAAGTAAAATAAATCAGACTGAAAAACCCAAGGGTCAAATGTTCTCTTTGAAATGAGCAAGTAAACCCAAAATAAAGAAAAAGAACAGAGGAGTAGTCAAAGGTGAAGGAAATGGAGGAAGAAAGAAATGAAAAGAAAAAGTTGACGGAAGGAATCAGACTCAACTTGCTCATGCTCATGTATGAATATGTCATAGTGAATCTCATCAATATATGCATCAATGAGTCACTAATAATGCTATTTAGTAAATAACAGACCATTAGAAAGAAGGGAAAGGAAGAAGATGTGGAGGGGATAGTGGAGATTGAATTAGAATAAGTTCTACTGCATGATTTAATACAACTATTAATGTTTTATTCTATTGTCAAATAGACCTAAAAAGAATAGGTGGTGAGAAGAAGGGGAAATGCTGTAACTGAGTTAAGTACACACCAAATCTTTGTAAGTATGTGATTCTATTTACAATTATCCAATATATGAAATAAATCTTCTTCATAGGTATAAGAATTATGTCCCTATAATTGGATATATTACAATAAATATATACATCAGAAAGAGAAGCAAAGGGACTAGGGCATAAAAGGAGGCAGCTGGGGAATCCTGGGGAGGATGTTTCCAAAATACCTTGTTCTGTTCTGTGCATCTATGAATATGCAACAACAAATCCCAGTACTATGTACAAACATAATGTACTAATAAAAAAATAAAGAGTTCTGATAAGGGAATTATAATGAATTAGTATACAAATAATATTCAAGAAATTGCTTTATGATTTTAACATATTACAATGGTCTGAACTAGAATTCTCCAGAAATGTGTACATGTTTCTGAAAAACCCACAAATAAGTGAAGAACTGTCAGAGCAATCTGACCCTCACAAGCAAAGGGGAATGTGTATGTTGTGATTCTGATTGTACTAGGACATCACTGGAAGAAAAGGAGATCCCAAAGAATTTTTTTTCAACTACTGTCATTTGTGGAGCAATTTCTTTATGCCAGACATTAGTATATGCACTTTACAAATCTCATTAACTCTTTATTTTTTTAAAGTTAACTGCTTTAATGTGTTTTATAAAATTTTTAAATTTATACACTATTAATGATCATCAATAAATACTGAACTGAATAGCTGTGACCTCAAAGAATTTGATAGCATGAAAAACATAGGCAGCACATGTTCTTCTATGATAGCAAGAGAAACAAACCTAAGCTTCTGAAAAATCTTTTCTGCTGGATAACTTCTCAATCAACATTTTGAAATTTGGCATTCTCCTTGACTTTTGGAACTTTCATCGGTGTTTTCTGCTATGTGCAGGCTACAATCTTTTATATCACTGAATATCTCTAAGTACCACTTACCTAAGGCAAAGGATATTTATCACCCCAAGAAAGGCAGAAATTAAAGATTTTTAAAAAGTCACTAATATTTTCCTGTCTTACCAAAAATACTTATCCAGTCTCTTTTCTTGAAAGCAAGAATCTGGCACTGGAGCAGTGGCTCAACAATATCACATTTGCCTGGTATGTATGAGGACCTGGGTTCAAACCCCAGAACCACATATACAACCAAGTGTTGGAATACAGGAAACCAGATAAAAAACTAAGTAAAATTGATTCTCTTTCTCTCTCACTCTCCCTCTTTTGTAAAATAAAAATGACAGCAGCAAGAATCTGAAATTATTTTTTTGCAGAGATACTCTACACGGGAAGAAAATATAATATTGATAAATTAGGTATTTTTAAGAGAATATATATATGCTTACATAGGAAAACCAGATTTCTGTAGTTCTCTAACATCACATCTCTATATAAGTTCCTCTTAGAAGGCTCCAGGCATTCCCATTCCTCTTCAGAGAAATCAATGGCCACATCATTGAAAGTCACCAGTTTCTGAAATAAGAAAAATTAAATAACACAATGACAAAATAAACACTCACAGAGTTTTTAATTTGACTGAAGATAAAATAAAAGTTAACTTTTAAATGCATTAGAGCTCTTTATCAACTGAAGAAAAAGAGTGACATAAGTCCAAAAACACTGCATATACTCCAATTAATGAACTAAAACATAAGCTTAATGAATCAACATGAAAATACACATTTTAATTGCAATTTTATAAGATAAATAGTATATATTGATATAATCCCATGTATTCTGTCACACCACAACAGTATAATCATAGCAAATAACAGCAAGAAAAACAATAGAAAGTACATAAATACTTGGGGATTGAATAATAATGCTCTCTTAAATGAAGAATGAATCAAAGATGAAATGAGAACAGAAATCAAGAAATTCTTAGAAATGAATAAAAATGATGAACTGACATATCAAAATCTCTGGGACAGTAGGAAATCATTCTTCAGAGGGAAATTTACAGCACTGACTGCCTTCATCAAAGGTCAGGAGAGAGACCAAATAAATAAGCTTATGCTCCAACTCAAATCCTTACAAAAAGAGGAATAATTCAATACCAAATCCAACAGAAGACAAGAAATAACAAAGATCAGAGCTGAAATGAATGAAATTATTAAGAACAAAAAACAATGCAAAGAATCAACAAAACAAAAAGTTGGCTCTTTGAAAAATTAAATAAAATTGACAGAAACCCTAGCCAACCTCAACAAAAGGAAGAATGAAGTGAAGCAAATCCACAAAATGAAAGATGAAAATGGAGACATTACCACTGACTCATCCAAAATCCATAGGATTATTAGAACTTATTTTGAAAACGTACACTCTTCAAAGATTGATAATCTGGAAAACAAGGACAAATACCTAGCCATATCACACCCCCAAATTAACACAGAAGGACACTGAAAATCTAAAGAAACCAATCTCAAGTAGTGAAATTGAAACAGCATTCAAAGGTCTTCCAATAAATAAAAGCCCGGGACCTGATGGATTCACAGCAGAATTCTACCTCACCTTTACAGAAGAATAAACACCGATCCTCTACAAACTTTTCCATGAAATTGAAGGGGAAAAACACTCCCAAATACTTTATAAGAGGCAAATATAACCCTGATTCAAAAACCCAAAAAGACACATCAAGAAAATTATAGACCAATTGTTCCTAATGAACACAGACACAAAAATCCTTAATAAACTTCTAGTGAATCACATTCAAAAACGCATCAAGAAGATAACACAACACAGTCAAGTAGGCTTCATTCCGTGAATGCAATGCTGTTTCATCATATGCAAATCAACAAATGTGATTCACCACTTAAACAGAAATAAAGACAAAGACCACAGAATTATCTGAACTGGTGTGAAAAAGGCCTTTGATAAAATTCAATGCCCATTTATGCTGAAAACTCTGGAGAAGATAGGGATCAAAGGAAAATACTTGAATTTGGTAAGAGCCATTGATGACAAATCAATAGCCAACACAATTATTGGAGAAAAAATTAAACCATTCCCACTAAATTCAGGCAAAAGGCAACACTGTCCACTCTCAGAACTCTTATTCAATATAGTCCTCAAAACCCTAGCCAGAGCTATCAGACAAGAGAAGGAAATCAAAGGAATTCAAACAAGAAAAGAGGAAGTCAAGCTATCTTTATTTGCTAATGACATGATCCTATACATAGCAGACACAAAAAGTTCTATCAGATGACTGCTAGAGCTTATAAATGAATTTAGCAAAGCATCAGTTTACAAGATCAACACTAATAAATCAATGTCTTTCCTATAGTAAAGCAATAATTCTACTGAAGAAAAAAATCTGAAAATCTGTCCCATTCACAGTAACCTGAAAAAGAATAAAATACCTGGGCATTAATCTAGCAAAGAATATAAAGTAACTCTACAATGAAAAATATCAAACATTAAAAAAAAGAATTTAAAGATCTGAGAAGATGGAAAATATCCCCATATTCTTGGTTAGTCAGAACCCCTATAATTAAAATGGCCATTCTCCAAAAAGCTCTTTAGAGATTCTAAGCACTTACCATCAAGATACTAATGATGTTCTTCATGGATATAGAAAAAGCAATTCTCAAATTCATTTGAAGTAACAGGAAACCTAAAATAGCCAAAAAATCAAAAAACAAGAAAGAGGAAACAGGAGATAACACAATACCTGACCTAAAATTGTGTTATAAGGCTTTAGTAACAAAAACAGCATTGTATTGGTATCAAAGCATACACGAAGACCAATGGAACAGAATAGAAGATACTGAGATGAACCCCCAAATCTTCAACCATCTGATACTTGACAAAGGGAGCAAAAGTATAACATAGATGAATGACAGCCTTTTTAACAAATGGTGATGGATAAACTGGACTCCCATACATGGACAATAGAAACTGGACCCTTATCTCTCACCCCAGAAAAAAATCAAATTGAAGTTGGTCAAAGAATTAGAAATTAAACCAGCAACTACACAAATGCTAGAAGAAAAAAGGATCTACAATGTATGGCATCAATGTAGGCACCACATTCCTTAACAAGACTCCCACTGCACAAGAACTAAAGCCAAGAAACAATGAGTGGGATGCCATTAAATTGAAAAGCTTTTGCACAACTAAAGAAATTGTCAACAGTGTCAAGAGAGAACCAACAGAATGGGAGAATATTTTTGCCTTCTATTTCTTCCAAAAGGGGAGTGATATCCAGAATATACAAAGAACACAAAAAACTGAACACCAAAACTACAATTAATCCAACCACTAAATGGGCTATGGAACTAAACAGAAGTTTCTCAAAGGAAGAAGTCAAAAAGCCAACAAATATATGAGAAAATGTTCTACAGCACTAGCAATCAGAGAAATGCAAATTAAAACTTCACTGAGATTTCACCTCACCTCAAAGGGGCTAAAAATGGAGAATAATTGCAATAACAGATGACAGAGGGGTTGTGGGAGGAAAGGAACACTATCACAGAGTTGGTGGGGCTGCAAACTTGTACCACTACTCTTGAAAACAGTGTGGAGACTCTTCAATAACTAAGGTTTGAACTACCTTATGTCCCAGCTATCCCACTTCTGGGTATTTTCCCAAAAGAGCTAGAATCGGGCATACCACAGAGACACAGTACCATCAATGCTTATAACAGCGAATTTACTATAGCCAAATTATGGAACCAACCCAGATGCCTGTCACTGGATGAACAGATTAAAAATTTTTGGCATATTATCTATCTGCTATTAGAATGATATTATGGCATTTGCAGCCAAATGGATAGAGATGGGAAAAATATACTGAGAGACATATTCCAAATCAGAGACATAAGTGATGAATACTTTATCTAATATGTGCTAACTAGACTAAAATCTAATACAGGATGAAAGTTAGCTAAACTTAAATAATAATCTCAACATAGGTGAAGCTTCATATAAGCAGGAGGAACCATACGTACGAACATGGGGAAAAAGGGAGTGAGGTGAGGATAGGGTGGAGGAACAAGGGAGGTTATCTAAAATGGGGGAATATTCAACTCCCATTAGAAGCCTAGCTATACACAGATGGGCTGAAAAATAGAAATGTCAGCAATTATTATACATGTATATGCTCATTTCAAAGTACAATATGTTGAGATTACAGAGAAGACATGAGTTCAGGGAATGGATGAAGTGGGAAGACCCTGGTCTAGGATAGGACTAAACTTACTATTGTACTACATCAGAATCCATGTATGCATGAATATGTAACAACAATTCCCTCCAATATGTAAGACTATGAAAAACTAATAACAATAAATAAAATTTCAAAAACAGAAAATATACATTTTGATTGCAACTTTATATTGGATAAGATAAATTGCATATATTTCTCAGAAAAAATGACAGTGATTAAGGACAGTAATTCTTAAATTTAAATTAAACAAGCATGAATCAGAGATTACTAAAATGCAGGCTAATTCAGTAGTGCTGATTTGGAGCCTGGATTTTTTGTGTCTGTACCAAGTTCCTGACTGATTCCAGTTAATAGTGGTACAGGAAAAACAATAAAATTACAATGAGATATACCACTAAAGGAAAGTCATTCATAAATATGAATTCAAATATTTTTAGGATTTATGTATGTTATTAAAATAGCACATATCAACAACAATCCTTTCTGATCATTTCAAATGTACACATATAGCTCTAAGAGATTTACATCTTTCTTCATAAAACCCAAAAATAAGGTGATAACAGTAACAGCATTCATCTTTTATGACATCTTATTAAACATCCAGTAAAAGAGAGACCTTGATTTTTAGAAAAGTTTATTTGATCTGAAATTCAAAAAAGGGAGAATAAAGGTGAAAAAAATGTGTGAATGTTAAGAGGATTTTCAGATCAAGGAATTTATTGTAAATCAGAAGAATAATGAAAACATGTTAAGAAGACTAAGTCAAATTGATCAAATTGTATCTATATTTTATAGATTCATGAAAATGTCAACATTTTATGCACTAAAATAAAAATTTTCCTGTATATGAAACTAAGAAATATAAAACATAAATCAATTTGGCATTGTTGACATACACATATTTAAAGACATAATAATATAGGCACTAAAGTTTATGAGTCTTGTACAGTATTCAAATTTTCCCTGTTACTGATTTGTTTTGGGTTATATTTTATAATTTTTAGACACTTAGAAATATACGTTTTTATTATTTTTATTTAAGTGCAAGGGAAGTATAATGTATACATATGTGAAGTGGAGGTAGGACATAATGAAAGCCTACAGAACTGTGTGTGCTCCAATTCAGTACCACCGGAAATATAGCCAGTACCTCTGGTGAACAAGAGTGAGAGCTTCCATTCACAAAATCAAGGGAAAATTTAAAGAACTACAAAAGAGGAAATTAAAGATTATTTGATGGAGAAAGGCTGCATTCTCCATGACACATGACTCAACAATAGAAGTACTGCTCCTATAAGGGGGAGGGTGAAAGATGGGGTTCACTAAAACCGAATATGGGACAGTAGAGTGACTTAGAGACTCAGAAATTAAGTATTTTAATCAAAGAAGAAAGACTGCATTAAAACTAAACCAGCTGTTACAAAAATGGTGGTGTTGATTCGGCAGAGAAGGACAGAGAATACAGAAAACTCATTGGACAGGAGAAACTCATCCAATCAGGATAAGGCATGAAGAAAATTAAGCAAGGGAATTCTGCAGCATATATCCCTTGATTTGAATGGAACAACTAGTGCTAGACTGAGAGCACACTGCAGAGTTTGGACTTGCCATTATTTACAGTCATGTAAACCAAGTACTCAAGGTATCCACATCTTCTTTATTCTGTTTTTCTAAAGAGCTCTGACTAGTATATTATTCTCTGGTGAGAAAATTTACAAAGCTTTTGTAGATATTTTTAAATTGCTTCTCAAGATGAACATTCCAATTAGTAAAATACATAAGGACACTAACTGACAATTAGAGTAGAAACATAAATTACAAGTGCCTGTTTCATGCTTGGCATAAAAAGCAATTACTAAACAATAGAAAGATTAGCAGAAAAGAGGGAACAGAACAGATATGGGAGGATGGGAGGGGAAGAGGAAATATTGGGGACTAAATTAGAATAAGCTATAATCCATGCTTTTATAAATATGTCATTTTATATTCTATTGCCATGTATATCTAAAATGAACCAATAATTAAAAAAAACTCTATATACTATATGAGAAAAGGCATTTAAGTGTTTCTTGGGTTTCCATTACTAAAGAAATAGGTTATTTTTCTTCATTTCTGAAGTAAACATTCACAGAGACACTCAAGATCATGGTGCAGAGAAAGAAGGCATCCCTACTTGGGGATTCATGCAGCAAGAGTTTCTTCGATGGTGAGAGAAGGATGCATTTCACTAAAATTCCATATTGGGCAGTCAGGATGTATTAGAGACTCAGCAGCTTGGGTACACTAACCAAGAACACAGACTACACTGAAGCCATGCCAGTCATGACAGCACTGCTATCTTGGCTTAGTGGAAGGAAAAGTGCATAGAAACACACTGGACAGATTTAACATGGAAAAGCCCCAGATTGGAAAAACACTCTGCACTTAGCTGATGCAGATGCTATACTGATGCATGGAAATTGCTCCATGTATCCTGGCTGACCATCAAGAGCTGAGATGAAAGTCATTCTGAGGCTATTATACTGAAGATGCTTCAATAGGAGAAAAGACATGGTCAAGGCAAGTGCTGGCAATGTGACTTAATGCGTACTTAGCACAACAAAATCAAACAAGCAGAGAATATTTTAACCAGGGGGATTCAAATCAAGAAAGTAAAGGGGACCACAACTGGCTCTCCATTAGTATGTGGCTCATGTGACCTGTTGAAGTGGAATGGGAGTTTGAACAATTGGTGTATGTACACTCAGAGACTAAAACTGGGTGATCTAATAAGACTGTGTCCATGGACAACAGAGTGGGTGAAGGATCAGATCTCCTATACCATGAGTGGAATCCTTGGGAGAATCCTGAGATCCAGACTTCCAGCAGAGATCATCCACAGCCAGGCCTTTGGAGTGTGTTGATTTACTTTGTTAAGAACAGAGCAAAGCAAAAAAAGACTCTGAGGCTTGATTATACCCAAGCTCAACCTGTGAAAACTCCACTTCTGGATGGAGCCCTACCTTTGAAGTAGAAGGGGTCATGTATAATGGCCTCTTGGAGCACCCATGTACGTAGGAACCAGATTTTTGACACTGTTTCAAAATAAAAATAGAAGGGGCTCAAGATGTGGCTCAGGAGTTAACTGCCAATAGTTAACTGTCAATTCCTGGTGGTGAAAGGAAGAAGAAAGAAAGAAAGAAAGAAGATAAAAGAAAGAAGGAGGAGGAAGGGGAAGGGGAGGAAGAAGGCAGTGGCTGTACATTCAAAGGAATTCTGAGAAAAATGGTTAGTGTCATTTCAAAGAAGGTTTAATTTCAGAAGGAGGTAATCTGCCTAAGAAAAAATTACCCACTATGAGATATGTATTGGTAGGAATTCAGCCTCTCATGGACAAACTCTTAAATAATGGATTAAGTTGGCTTTGCAAATACCCTGCAAAACTCCAATTCTGCAGGTTAAAAAACAAACAAACAGACTGATGAATATTAATTTGGGTAAGACCTGAGAGCTATAATAACATTGTTTAGATATTCAGCCCATGGTACTTTATGCGTATAACTAAGAAATAAAATATATGCAACTAAGGCAGATTTAATGTGCTAAATTTAAAGATAAAATCTGTCATTTATCTCAGAAAAGATATTTTTAATTCCTTGTGTTTGAGTTACAAAACTTCAATACAAAAGTAAACATCCAGTATTGCTGGACTCTTACCTCAGGGATTTAAAATCCTTTGTGTTCTTGTAAAAAAAAGTCATCAAACGTGTAAGCTGTGAGGGTTAAAGCTAGACAAAGAAATAATTTTGTAGTATGAAGATGATACACATATACTTATAGCCAAACCCATCCATGAACTGTATTTTTCAAATACTATTTTTATATAAATGACCTCACCTCGTGTGTATATGAGGTATCCACTAAAATGATTTAATTTACAAAGAAAACACCTATGTGACATTCCTGATTACCCAATGAAACTGAATTTTCATGTCAGGACAAAAGCAGGGTATCATCATATTGAAAGAAGCCAGGAACTGGGCAGTTATGTGGGTTTCTGGGAATGTCAGTGTAATTATTTGGATACTATAGTTCCAATGTAAGGCTCATCTGTGTGAAAATGCAAATTTATACATGGAATGATTGGATTGTGAGTCTTAACCTAATCAGTGTGTTGATTCTGTGATGGGGAATAACTATAAGGGAACTATAATAGATTAGGGTGTGGCTGAAGGTGGTGGTACCCTGGGGATATGGTTTTGGGGTTGATATTTTGCATTTGTCAAGCAGACCTCATTCTCTTCTTCTTAGTGCCATATTCCCAGCTACTTTCCTCCATCGCTCTCTTCTGATATTATGTTCTCTTTCATTCCAGGCCCTGATGAATGGAATCAGCCATGTGTGGACTGAGACCTCTGAATCTATGAGCCACCCAAATTTTGGAAATAGAAGTGAAAACCTGACTAAAACAGTCACCATCCTGTCATATTTGGATCCCTAATTTTGGATTAATAGGTAAATTGCAACATTTGGCTTTTACAACAGAATGCCAAGTTTTGTTTGAGAGGTTAATCCAAAGCATCATGACAGCCCCTGTTCTAGGCGTGCCTGACTCACAAAATGTGTTAAAACTATATGCAAAAGAGAATTAAGGTACAGTCCTTGAAGTTCTCTTACATAAAGTACAGACATACTGTGACAAGTAGCCTGTGTCAGAACAGCTTGAAACACAGATAAAGGAGAATCTTTCTGTCTTTGTTATGTGACTGTCACCTGTGATTTATAAGAAGTGGTAGAGAAACATACTCAAGAAAAACCCATTACTAGTTTGATCCTCATCAAGCCCTGTTCTGCTCAAACTGAAGGAAGAATGTCAAACGACTATGGTGAAGAAAGGGAGACTCCAAGCCATCCTCGTAGACAATTCAAATGTCAACCTTAATAGAAACTGTGTGCACCTTAAATCAAACAATCCTATTGCCAGCATATGGTGATGGACCAATACAGTATGATGGTTCAGAGAGCTTGGAGACTTTTTAACAAGTTTCATTTACTCTGAAGTAATGGAACAACAAATATGAAAAGCAAAGACTTTGTCACTAATGACACCAACCCAGAAAGCCAAGCTAATATCTCTGAAAACAGCTCTGACTGACCAAAAGGAAAAAAGTAAGCATTTTCACAGACTCAAGATATGCTTTAAGGATAGAGCATGCACATGGAGCTACTGAGAAAATTAGGACAAATACTCAAGCATATGGAATCGGCAACAACTTCCTCAACAAGACTCCCAAAGAGAAAGAAATGAAGTTAAAAGTTAATGAGTGGGATGCAATAAATTAAAAACCTTTTCATCAAACCAGGAATTGATTAAAACTGTCAGAAGAGAACCCATAGAGTGGGAGATAATCATAGCCTGTGGATCTTCTCACAGGGTACTAATACATTGGAGTTCTACTCTGCTCTTAGAAAAAAACAATTTTGTAGTCTTTGAAGGAAAATGAATGGCAACAGAAGGAATCATGCTGAGTGAAATTAGCCAAACCCAGAATGTCCAGGACCGAATGTCTTCCCTCATTTGTGGAGGCTAGAGATAATCCCAAACTTGGGTGAAAGATAGTCAAACTCATGTATTGGACCCACTAAGGGCATAGTGACACAAAATCTAGGAGAACCATAGATATGCAGAGGGGAGCAGGGAGGAAGATGCAGAGGGATGTATTGGGTCGGGAGACAAAGTGATCTAGGGAGGCAATCAACAGTGTAGCATACTTTTAACCCCCCCATGAAATCTAGTGATATTATGTAATCATTTATTTCTGGATAACTCACAAAATACATATATATACTTACAAATACATACATATATACACATATATGTATATTTATATAGACAGAGAAAGAAAGACAGTGAGAGAGATTTTTATCTCTTATAGGGACATAATATAGAAAAATCAAGAGACTCATGTGTGGGTGATTTTGGGGTGACTATGGTTTAGGATCAATTGAATTATACACATTTACACATTCATAAACATTTACGATAGTACATTAATAAACTAAAAGAATCAATCACTGGGTTGCCATTAAACTAAAAACTTGTGCTCAGCCAAACAAGTGGTCAAAACTGTCCAGAGAGAACCTACAGAATAGGAGAAAATCATGGCCTGTGATTCTTCTGACAAGGGATTAATATCAAATATTTAGAAAGAACTAAAAAAAACAGATGTCAAAAACACAAACAATCCAATCAATAATTGGGCAACAGAGCTAAACAGAAATATCTCAACAGAAGAAATCACAAAAGCCAAAGAATACATGAAAAAGAGTTCTAAATCACTAGTAGACACAGAAAAGCAAATCAAAACTATATTAAGAATTCACCTCACTCCATTCAGACTAGCAAAGATGAAGAATATAAATAATAACAGATACTGCAAGGGTTGGGAGGAGATAGG
>PVKS010042200.1:0-15585 GCA_004027875.1 Aplodontia rufa
TTTTCTTTAAATAGAAACAGACCTCGCTAATTCAGAACAGTTGAAGGAAAGTCCAGAGGGGAAGAAAAGTCTGACTTAACATGGTTAAACTTAGGCTTTCTTATTTCTCCCAAGTGGATCCAGTTACTGGAATTGGACTCATTTTAGGGGCAAATGCTGTCATGTCAGCTTTGCTCCCTGAGTAGGTGAAGATCATCCATTGCCATCATCTTGAAGACCTAATTAATGCGAGGGCTGGGCAGAGTGTGAAGACTTTTTTTTTTAAAGGATATTAGCTATCTTCAACATTTGTAGAACTTTAAACTGGCTTCGTGAAATGTCTTCCTAGCCAGACTGTACGCTCTTTAAGGAAACTTACTCTCTAGTACCTATTATAGCTCCTCGTGCAGAGAAAGCATGCAAAATATGTGTTGAACAGGGGATGGATGGAGGGAGGGAGGGAGGGATAGATGAAACTAGTGAGGCAGGAGTAGGGAAATGGAGAAAGAACCAGGGAAAGAGAACTGGAAAGGAAGCTTTTCATTGGCCCCATTCTGATGAGTGGGGAGAGCAAGAGCTCTGTCAATGCTGTAGTCTGGACCTGGAGTTCTTCTTAAAGGCCCCCGGTGGCTTTAAGGGCTTGGTACCTAGATTGGCACTGTTGGGTGGAAACTGAAAAATGCAGGGGCCCATTGGGAGGTCTTCCAGACAACAGAGGGCATGCCCTCAAAGGGGGTATCAGGATCCCCACCCTGTCCTCATTCTTTCTTTTAGTTTTGGACAGGCCAGCAGGTGAACAGCTTTGTTCCACCATGTACTCACTGCTGTGATAAACTGGCTTATCACAGACCCAAAAATAATGGGGCCAATCCATCACAGACCCTCTGAAACTGCAAGTCAAAATAAAACTTTCTTCTTTATAAGTTTATTATCTCAGGTATTTTGTTATAGGAACAGAAAGCTGACTCACACAGAGCAGAAGCAAGTAACCCATTGCCCATTGCCACCAACTCCCACAGCAAGTGGCAGGAGATGTTGAAGGCGGAGATGATATGAGACAGTATAAAGCAGAGGTGGGGAGGCTGATATTGAATGAAGCTAGTAGGTAGGTGTAATTGTGTGAGTGTCTGTGAGCAGGTCAGGAGCTGCAGGCAGGTGTGGGTATGCATAGGTAAAAAAAAAAAAAGATTAGACTGCTGTGGGTAAACTCAGTTGCATCAATTATGATGATTTTGGTTACAATGAATAGAAAATTTAGATCAGTTAGGTTACACTGGTAACTCTCAGCTGGGGGCCATCTTTTCAGGGGACATCTGGTAAGGTAAGGAGACATGTTTGGTCGTTATAACTGGGGTGTGGGATACTACTAGCACAGGCCAGGGATATTTCTCAACATCCTACGTGGCTCCAAATGTCAGCAGCAATGTTGAGAAGCCCTAGTTTAACCAATAAGGAAAATTTATTGTCCCATGTAACGAGCAGTTCCAGGCCCACAGGTTATTTGATTTGCTCACTGAAGATATGGGTTCCCTGCATCAGTATGCTTTGCCTCTGACATTTATGAGCCTTTACTCCCTCAGGGCCACAAAAGTCTCTAAGCTTTCCATTTCACACAATTTAGCTTCACATTTTCTCTGTTTAGCCTTGTGTCCCATGCCTACTTATAAATCTATCCTAGGCACGTTTAATCAAGATCCCTCACCACCCGTCCCCACACCAAATGCATATTCTGTTAGAAAAAGACATGTCTTCTGGAGAGGAAAAGAGTGCTGTATTGTTCCCAGAAGAATCTCTCCTGCTTACTGGGCTCATGAAACTTAGAAATGTATTACCAGACCTCAAGGTTGGAGCTGACTTTTTGATCAGTATACAGATAGTACAGTGGTTGTTTACTGCTGAGTAACGGAGGACCTCAATAGTTAGTGACTTAAATCAACATTGATTATCTCTTATGGTCTGGGTGTGTTGGGACTTAGGACAGGGCACAGAGGGGATGACTAAACACTGGTTTACAATGTTGGAGGTCTCAGCTGGCAGACTGTGGCTGAGAGCTGGAACTATCTAATGTTGATATTGGCTGTTGGTTGAGACCTTAGCTGGAGTTGTTGGCTACAACACCCACATGTGGGCTCTCCATATGGCTTGAGTTTCTTCACCAGAGGATAGCTTGATTCTAAGAGAGAATCACGAGAGAAAGAGAGAATCAGAAGAGAGAAAGAATCGAGAGAGAGAGAGAGAGAGAGGAGTCAAGTGGAAACTGTATCTTTTATATGATCTAACTTTGGAGGTCATAGAGTGCCACTTTTAACACACTCCCTTGTCCAAGGAAGTCGTAATGTGAAACTCATATGCAAGGGGAAGGAACTTAGACTCCACTTCTTGGTAGAAAAGTATTAATTACTATTATGGCTTAGATGAAAGATGTTCCCCAAAAGCTCAATATGTGAGATAATGCAAATTGACTGAAAGGTGAAATGATTGGGTTGTGAGGGCCTCATCTGCGAGTTAATTCCCTGATAGGGGTTAATTGGGTGGTAGCTGGTGGCTTTAGAGTGTGGCTGGAGGATGTGGGTCATTGGGGGGCGTGCCTTGGGGTTATGTGTTTATATGTATCTGGTGTATCTGGCAGCTCTCTCTCTGCTTGCTGATGTGATGCCTTAAGCTGCTTCCCTCTGCCACACTCTTCCGCCATGAGGTTCTGCCCCACCCTGAGCCTCTGGGAGTGGAACTGGCTGTTTTTGGATTAAGACCTCTGAAACCATGAGCCCTCACAATAAACGTTTCCTCCTAAAACTGTTCTTGAGATCTTTTGGTCACCGCAGCGGAAACCTGACCAAACACTTCCATTGTAAGAAGAGTATGTGGAATGGGATGAACATGTAGACGTGGCCACTCTCACACAATGCAACCTGCGGCAGGTGATCGTTAAAGGTGGTGAATTCGATCTCCGGGGAAAGAGAATGCAGACTTGTGATGTTTCAACTTAGAATTTTTGACTTCACAGTGGTGCATACCCATACCTCCATCCTCTTTTCCACACTCATTCCCTTCAAAACTTACAAGAGCGGTTCAACACTTTATTATAAAATAGTCTTTGTGTTAGATAATTTTGCCCAACTGTTAGCTAATGTAAATGAGCTATTATTTAAATGAGCACATTTAAAGTAGGCAAGGGTGAGCTCTGAGGTTCTGTAGGTTAGATGCATTAAATGCACTTTTGGTTTAGGACATTTTCAACTTATGATGGAATTATCAAGATGTAACCCCATCATAAGTCAGAACGCATCTCAAAAGATGAGAAGAGAAATTGCCTAGGATGGAGGCTTGGTGTGCCCTACATAGCAGAATGCAGAACACTCTACAGGGAAGAAGACAAGGAATAGGAGAAAACTGGAGACTACAATGCCACAGAAACCTGTGGAAGAAATTTCTCTCTTGGTACTGCAGATTGAGCCAAGGAGGTGCTTTACCGCTGAGCTCATTTTTTATTTTGTGATATGGTTTCATTAAACTGCTGAGGCTGGCCTCCAACTCACAATCCTCCTGCCTCAGCCTCCTGAATCACTGAGATTACAGGCATGCACCACTGCACCTGGCTCATTCTTTGTTTAATAAGCACCTTTTATCCCTAGTCTATTATAGGATTTTAGTGAAGTAGTGAACACAAGATTTCCCAGTCTCATGAGAATTTCATTCTATTCTAAGTACCCAGTTAGTTGAGGACAGAAAGAATGTGGTTTGGATGTAGTAACAAGAAGATCAATAGTGATCTTCGTGAAAATGCCCTTACTTTGTTTAGAAATGGGACAAAAGCCAGACTGGTGTGTGTTGAGGAATGAATTAGGGATGGAGAGAGTAATAGATGAGTTGGGAAAGTGAAGGCAGCCCTGATTCTGAGGGCATAGAGCCCCTGGCAGGACATTTTGTCTTCTCTGAAGCATTCCCTGTTATTGGGGGACTATCTGCCATGGCTCTTTATACCCAGTGACTTGTAAATTGGACGAGGCTGAAGACCCAGGGTAACTGGCAAGGAAGCTGGATGAATTTTCCTGGGCTCCCCTCTGTTCTTTGGAAGGGTGCTGAAACTAGGCAGCCCTGTGTATCACCAGTCTCCAAACCTTGGCCAACAGCTCTGTGGTCTCCTTCCCCTCTCACATTCTTCCTTGGATGGCTTTTGGTTACTGCTGACCCCATCTTGAGCTTGCAACCCAGATTCCAATCACATCGGTCTCCTCGGAGGCTGCCTGTTCCTACCTTACTGATGCCTGGACTCCTGTCTTTCTGTCCATTATTCCACCTCAAGACTCTGCATGAGGAAGTACCCACTCCAGCCCCCACGGACCCCCTGACCCACTAAAGGCCACCCAAAACGTGGCTTTGAACCATGCACAGTTCTGAATGGCCCATGATCTGTGTGTTCTTATGTAGTCTCCCCGAAGCACAGGTCACCTCCTTGAAAGATGACCAGGGTTAGCACGTTCCCAATGTCCACAGTGACCCTAAGCAGATATCATCAGTGGGCTAGGTAAACAGCATGGGTCTAATATTTGTTGCATCTAATGAATAAATGAATGCAAAGCTTCCCTGTGTCTTCCCACACTTTTCATAGACTACAGGTCCTGTGAGCTGATAACAATAACCGAATCCAGGATAAGGCTGTGGGCTGATTTTTCAAGAATCATTGGCAGTGCTTCTGGAGAATTAATGGCAGAAGAGGCCCTTTCTGTACACAAGAAGCTCAGAGTTCATTATGGAGGACCCCACAGTCCCAGAAGCATCCCAAAATAAGTTAGGCAGAACACACCAACCCATGACAATAGCTGAACAAGGTATGCGAGTCGAAAAGGAAGAATGGATGGGCCAAAGCAGGACGGTCCTCTCTGGTGGTGTTTCTTCTGGTGAAATGTCTTCGGATGGATATGGGAGAGATACAAAGCATCATTTGTTAGCTGTATCACCTTGCACAAATTATAAAACTGTCTGGTCCCCTGTTTTCCAATTTTTATAATGGGAATTATAATACACACCACATGGCATTGTTAGAAGTAAATGGGATAATATATAGTCAATCCTTATTGTTTGAAAATTCTGTATTTATGAATTCACATACTCACCAAAACGTATTTGTAACCCCCAAATCATTATTTGCTGTGCTTTTGGGGTTTGTTATAGACATGCACACAGCAGCAAAAATGTGAGTTGCCTAACACACGTGCTCCTATCTGAGGCCAGCCAGGCTCTCCCTGCTCTCTTATCTCAGTTCTCATGCTGTAAACAAGTGCCCTTGTTTGGGGTATTTTTATGCTTGTGGTTGGTGATTTCTCCATTTAAAATGGTCCCCAAGAGGTTGGAGTGTTGGCTCAGTGGTTTGGAGTGCTTGCCTGGCATGCACAAGGACCCGGCTTCAAACCCCAGCACCACATACACAACTAAGTGTCTGAGAAGCAATGGCCAGATGGAAAAATAAATAAAGTTGATTCTTTCTCTCTCTCTAGCTCTCCCTCTCTTTCTGTTTAAAAAATAAAAATAAATAAATAAAACGGTCCCCAAGCATAAAGTGGCAGAGGCCTCTACTCTTCGTAGGCACAGGACAGCTGGGAAGAGCCATAGTGGCATAAGCTTTGCACAGGGGTGCCCTATGTGCTGACGGCTGGGAGTTCAGTGTTCATGAATATGTGTCATTCACCGTTTATGTTATTATTTAATGGTGTAAACCAGAGGAACACATGAAGGAAGGTTATACATTGTTCAGCTGACAAAAGTGGAGTGAGCAAAGACTCACAGTGCCCTCACCCTGTGTTCCTGCAGAGTCAAGTTTCAGTGTTCACTAACGCCTGGCTTGCAATGACTTTACAGAGTGTAACTACTATAAACGGAAGCCCTAGCACATGGCGTCAGGGAGAAGCATTCGGGAAACGCTGGCTTCTAATCTCAGAGAGAAGGCTGGAGCAGGCAGGTAGTCATTGCCACAGTTACTCGTGCTGTGTCAGGGATTCGGTGCCCCAACACTCAGAAGGGTACTTTCACACATCCCCACACCTCTCCTGTCACAGGCAGTGGTGAGACGATGGTTGGAAACTACCCCTTATAGGGCTGGCCATCTGCTGCTACTTGTGTTCTTGTGAAGTTTCTCTTACTCCTCCTATTTCCTGCAGTGTTTCTGCCCCATGTCAGGAGCTGCCTCTTCCCACAGCCTCCGGGTCCATAGGGACGTGTATCTTGCTTTCTTTGTGTTTTGGGTCCTGCTTTCCTCTCTGTCCTTATATTTCAGGGTATGCCTCCACCTTGATCCTAGGAGAAGGAAAAAGGAACAAAATCCTTGTCTAGGTCCAGATTCTCCTGCAGGGTGTGAGAGAGGAGGTTTCTAAGCACCTGCCCTGGGAGAGAACTCTTGCTTACCAGGTCCCAACCTGCTGTAGGAAAGGGCCTTTCCTGTGTCCTCCTGGTGGGGATGGAGGCAGCAACACCAGGCAAGGACAGAGGTTTTCCCTACACATGGGTCTGATTAGACTCCATTCCTGAGGCTCTGGACGTGAACACTCTCTCCCCAGGAAGCCAGACAGCCAACTGGAGGAAATCTGCAAACCTGGTCTGAGGCCAGGCTTAAGGAGGCAGTGGGGTGAGATGGGAGGGCTGTGGGCACTTGATCTCTATCAGAGCCTTCGGCTTCCTGCCAGCTGCTGGTAGCCCCTGGCCAGGATCCTCTAGGAATTCAGAGCCTTGGGATTATGTTACCTCCGGAATTCTATTAGCACTGGCTGTTTGTGGGTAGGGACAAGGTTGTGGTAGGGAGCGCGAGCAGTGGAGCTGAGCAGGTGTCTTTGGTTGCTTATTTCTGACTTTTTAGCTCTGATTCCCCCTTTGCCTTCATCTCTCATGTTCTCTGCAGGGAAGGACTTGGATTATTTATATATAAATGAAAAATGTTACTCATTTTTCAGACATTCTTAGGGAACAGAAGTTAACAATAATAGAATAATAATATCCAGGTTGAGTGTCCCTTATCCAAAATACTTGGCACCAAAAATATTTAGGATTTGAGGCCTTCTTTTGGATTTGGGATTATTTTCATATACATAATGAGATATCTTGGGGATGGGACCCAAACGTAGAAACAAAATTCATTAATGTTTCATACGCACCTTAAACGTAGAGCCTGAAGGTGATTTCATACAGCATTTTTAGCACCTGTGTTTTGGCTGTACCATGAAGTCAGACGTAGAGTTTTTCACAGTCAGTGTTCACAAAGTTTCAGGTTTTGGAGCATTTTGGATTTGCAGATTAGGAGAAATCCTGGAGTAGCAAAATAGCATGCCAGGCACCGTTCTAATTGCTCAACACATCAGCACATTTCACTACCAAAATATCTCTGTGTTACAGAGCTGCATGACCCACAGAACGTGGACATGACCCCGTTTTGACCACAGTTTCCTCCTAACTGTAAAAGGGACCAAACAAAATGTACTGAAGTACCTTTCACCTCCATTCTTTTGTCTTTTTATTGGTGTCTTTCCCTAACAAGAAGGGGGAACAGGAAGGAGAAAAGAGATGTTATGGGCCCACTAGATAGAGCTCTACAATAAGGTTAGCAAAAAAAAAAAAAAAAAAAAAATTTTTTTAAAGGATCAGAGAGTAAATATTTTAGGTTTTTTTGGTTTGCACAGTGTCTGGCTGAGGTACTCAGGATGCCTTTGTAGTGTGAAAGCTGCCAGAGACAATCTGTGATCCAATGAGCATAGCTGAACTTCAGCAAAACTTCATGAATTAAACGGGCCAGATTGCTCTATATTTGATCACCCAGGCAGGAGTCCTGCACTCGGAAAGCTTGCAGATTGCTGTAGGCTTCATCACGAGATGCATGGCTGTTACTAGCATAATCCGTTTGTTAACACACAAAACATATATATATATAATGCATGGACGTGCGTACACACACACACACACACACACACACACACCAGTGCTTCCCAGACTTCTGTCCATTTGTGAAGCTAAAGTTCTGGCACTGCACATGTCCTCCAGCGGGAATGGTATCAAGGTGCCACTTGCTGGGCATTCACTATGTTCCAGGCACTGTGATTGGCTGGCACTTTTTGTGTGCTGTGTTACCTCATTGCGTCCTCCAAACACTTCTGTCCACAGGAATTATGATTCCTGTAGTAGTTTGTTAGAGCTGCCATAACAATTAGGTGATCTAGACAATGAAGATCAATTTTCTCACAAATCAGGACCTGGAAGACAGATGAAGGTGCTGGCAGGACTGGTGTCTCCGGAACCCTTTCTCTGTGACTTATAGGTGGCCCTCTTCTGTTCCCCTATCTTTGTATGGTCTTCTCTCTGTGTCTGCTATGGTCTGAATGTTTATGTCCCCCCAGATCTGTATGTTGCAATCCTAATCCCCACAGCAAGGGTAGTAGGGGGCAAGGCCTTTGGAATGGGATTAGTACCTTTATAGAAGAAGTCCCAGGGGCTGGAGCGGTGGCTCAGAGGTTTCGGCGCTTGCCTGGCAAGCACAAGGACCCGGGTTCGAACCCCAGCACCACGTACGCAACTGAGTGTTGGAGCGACTTAGGCCATGTGAAAAACTCAATAAAGTTGTTAAAAAAAAAAAAAAAAGAAGTCCCAGAGTTCTGCCTCCCTCCAACCACTGTGTGAGGACACAGCAAGAAGACACTATCTGGGACTGGAGCTCAGTGGTTATGGTGTTTGCCTGGCATGCGTGAAGATGTGGGTACGAACTCCAATACTCTGTACACAGCAAAGTGTTGGAGCAACAAAAGCCACATGAAAAACTAAATAAAATTCATTCTCTCTCTCCTTCTCTCTTTATTAAAAAAAACAAAACCGCACACACACACCATCTATGGAGAACCGACCCTCAGTAGCCAATGAATCTGCTGGTGCCTTAATCTTGGGATTTCCAGCCTCCAGAATTGTGAGAAATAAATGTTTGCTGTTTACAAACCATTTTGTCTATGATATGAACTAATATAGTATAGCTGTCCTAATTTCCTTTCTTATAAGGAATTTGGGATTTTTTGGACTAGGACCCGTCCATGTGATCTCATTTTACCTTCATTACCTATTTATAAACCCTGTCTCCAGATAGTGGTATTCTGAGATCCTCGGGTTCAGGACCCTATCGTGTGTGTTTTTGGAGGTTTTGCAAATCAACCCACAAGAATCCCATTTATACAAAGGTAACAGAGATTCTGAGAGGCCCAGCAATCTGCCCAAGGTCACAAGGTAACGTGAATGTCTTATTCCAGAGCCACAGTGTTGCGTGTTGAGCTTTGTAGAGCAGTGGTTATCGCGCTGCTTTCTTACACGTGCTTTCATTGACGGACATTTGCATTGTTTTCAGACTATTATGAATAAAGCCATTGCAAGTATTCTCATGAGACTTTTGTGGACATAAACTTTAATTTCTCCAAGCAAAATGCATATGAGTTTAATTTTTTGGTAATAAACTACAAACTGTTCCAAAGTGTTAGTCCTATTTTACACTTCCATCAGTAATGCGTGAGAGGTCTTCTTGCCCCATGTCCTTATCAACATTAGGTTGTTTCCCTTTTTGTTACTGAGTTATAGGACTTTTTCATGCAGTTGTTTTTTGGTGGTTTTTTTTTTGGTACTGGGGATTGAACCCAGGGGCACTTAACCACTGAGCCACATCCCTAGCCCCAGCCCTTTTTATTGTTTATTTTGAGACAGAGTCTCAGTAAATGGTTGAGGCTGGCCTCAAACTTTTATCCTCCTGCCTTCGCCTCCAGAGTTGCTGGGATTACAGGCGTGCATCACTGTGCCTGGCTCATGTAGTCTTTTATTGAGGAGATTTGCTTCTAGTATGACAAAGTAAGGAGCTCCCCAAAGGATCACTTCTCAGTGAAACTGATAAAAAAAATCTTTTTCAAAAAGCCTAAACATTTAAAGCCTCAGGAAATGGGTCTAAGGGCATATAACAAATGAAGATACATCTAATGAAAAGTATCTACAAATGTCTGGGAAGAAAAATTATAATCTACAGTATTTGAGCCACTGCTTCTTTGTGGAAATTGACAAGCTCATATGGATTTGTTAAGGACCCAACAATCTTGAGAAAGAAAAACAAAGTAGGACTCACACTTCCCAGTTGAAAAAAAGTACTACAAAGCCACAAAAATCAAACATTGTGGTACTGGCCCAGGATAGACATATAATCAACGGTTGAGAATCCAAAAACAAAGCCATCTGTCTCATGATCAACTGATATTTTCACAAGGCTGCCATCTGTAAAGCAGGGAAGAATTGTCTTTTTAATGAGGGCTACTGGAACAACTCAATGGTCACATGCTAAAGAGTGATGGGGGCTGGAGCGGTGGCTCAGCGGTTACCGTGCTTGCCTAGCGTGTGCGAGTACAAGAGTTCAAACCCCAGCACCACGTACACAGCGAAGTCTCAGGGCAACAAAAACCACATGAAAAATGAAATAAAAATTTATTCTTTCTCTCTCTCCCTCTCCCTCACTCTTTAGAGAAAAAAAAAACCAATAATGGACCTTACTTTAAATATATATATAAAAAAATTAACAAAAAGAGAATAAAATTCTATAATAAGACCTAAAACTGCAAAAATCTTAGGGAAAAAAAACCATTAAGGATAAATCTTTGTGACCTTGAATTTTGGAAAAATATTCTTAGATTACTAACACTCCAGCAATGGAAAAAAACATAGGTAATTTTGACTACACCAAAATTAGAAATAGGTCAGCTTAAATGACCCCACAGGGGCTAGAGCAGTGGCTCAGTGGCTACAGAACTTGCCTGACATGTGCGAGGACACAGATTCGAACCCCAGCACCACCTACGCAACAAGTGTTGGAGAAACGAAAGCCACATGGAAAACGAAATAGAATTGATTCTTTCTCTCTCTCTTTCTCTAACTGTCCCTTTATCTCTTAAAAAAAAAAAAGTCACCATAGATAAATTGAAAAGACAAGCCAAAGAGTGAGAGAAAGTATTTGCAAATAATATTCTGAAATGAGACCTGTATCTAAATACATAAAAAATTGAAATTGAATAACACAACAACCCCTTCAAAAAAGGCAAAGCACGTGCCTCAGCAGTTACGGTGCGTGCCCGCATGCGCAAGTACACGAGTTCAAACCCCAGGACCATGTACACAGCAAAGTGCCTGAGGAATGAACGTCACATGGAAAACTAAACAAAAATTGCTTCTCTCTCTCACTCTTTCTTTAAAAAAAAAAAAAAAAAAAAAAAAAAAAAAAAAAAAAAAAAAAAAAAAGCAAAGAAGAGCCTGGAGTGGTGGCTTAATGGTGCTAGCCTGGCATGTGTGAGGACACGGGTTCGAACCCCAGCACTACATATACAACAAAGTGTCTGAGCAATGAAAGTCACATGAAAAACTAAATAAAATTGATTCTCTCTCTCTCTCTCTTTCTCTCTCTCTCTGTGTCACTCTTTCTTAAAAAAAAAATCAAAGGATCTGAATAAATATTTCTCTAAGGAAGATAAATGAATGACCACTAAGCACATGAGTAGTTTTTCAACATCTTAAGTCATCAGTGAAATACAATCTAAATCATGATGAGTTAGCACTTCACACCCAGTAGGATGGCAAGAACCAAAGAGTCAGATAGCAACAAGTATTAGTGAAGATGTGGAGAGACTGGGACCCTCAAACACTACTGGTAGGAAGGTAAATGGGGCAACATTTAAAGGAAGGAAATACAGATGTGTGCTACAACAAGAAATACACTTGAAAACTTTATACTAAATGAAAGAACCCTGGCACAAAAATATCATTATTGTATGATTTCGCTCAGATAAAATGTCCAGGCTAGTAGTTGTTGAGTAGGACTGGAAGGTTTGGGATATAGGAGGCAATATTTGACATGTACAGATTTCTTTTGGAGGGGATGAAAGTGTTTCAGAATTGACCATGGTAATGATTACACACTTCTATGCATGTATGAACCAACATTGAACTACATACTTTGAGTTGGTGAATTGCATTGTACATGAATTCTTTGTTGATGTAAGAATGTTGGAGTGCATGTGTGTGTCTGTATTAGTTCCCTATTGCTGCCATAACAAATTACCACAAACTTACAGTAACACTCATTGTTGTGAAAGTCAGAAATAGAAAATGGTTTCACTGGACTACAGTCAGTGTATTGGCAGGGCCATCCTCCCTCCAGAGGACCTGGGGAGAGTGTGTTCCCTTGACTTTTCACTCTTTTCAAGCTCAACAGTTCCTCCATGTTCTAAGTCCATCCTTCTATCCACTGCTTCCCTCCTTCCATTCTCTCTTTCTGACTTTGACTTCTTTACATTGGATCCACCTGAATTATCCAAGGGCATCTCTCCATCTCAACATCCTTAACTTAATTACACCTTCAAAATCCCTTTTATCATGTAAAGTAACATGTGTTCTAGGGATTAAGACGTGAACATCTTTGGACAAATCATTATTCAGCCTACTACATCTCAGGTGCATGTATGTGTGTTTGTATCAAACATTTCTGCCAACCTGTGGCTCGCTCACTCATTTTCTTAACTAATGTCTTTAACAAGTTGTTGTTTTTTTTTTTTTTTGGTAGAACTAGATAAACAGATTCTAAAATTTATATGAAAATTCTAAGAACCTAGAGTAACTAAAATAGTCTTGAAAAGATAATCATTTTCTCTTTTTTATGCATTGCTGAATCACATTTGCTGCTACAGTATTGTATTAAGGACTTTTGCATCCATATTTCCGAAGGCTATTGCTCTATAGCTTTCTTTTCTTGTAATTGCCTGTCTTTGTTCAATTTTAGTATTAGATTTATAGGAGCTTCATAATGTGAATTGGAAAAGATTTCTCTCCTATTTTTTGAAAGAGTTTTTGTAAGGCTGACATCACTTTTTTTCTTAAGTGTTTTACAGTGTTTACTAGGAAAGCTACGTGAGCCTGGAGTTTTCATTTTTGGAAGCTTTTCAATTAAAATTTTGAATTCTTCAATAGAGATTACACTCTTGAGATTTTTCTATTCCCCCTTGTACGTATGCATGTGTGCATTGTGATAGGGATCAAACCCAGGGCCTTGTGCTGACTAAGCGCAGGCTCTACCACTAAGCTGCACTCCCATTTTTATAACGAGTGTCTTTCACGAAATTTTGTGTGTTTCACCTAAGTTGTTGCAATCCCCTTGTTTTAACAAGCACAAACTTCTTTCACGGGCCTTGTCATTGGATTGGATAAGATTTAGTAACTGCCTCTGTTTTCAATGCAGGGTACTTAGCAGACGTGTTTTGTTTTTTTCTTTTTTTTCCTGATCACAATAGTAATACTAGCTTATTAAAGAAGAATTTGAAAACATACACAATCCTAAAGAATAAACTAAACTTTACCATTAATCATATTGTCCAGAAAAAAATCACTATTAACACTTTGCTTTAATTTTGTTTTATAATAATTTTTTTAAAGAGAGAGAGAAGCAATTTTATTTAGTTTTTCACATGGATTTTGTGGCTCTGAGACTTCCTTGTGTACATGGTGTTGGGATTTGTTTTTTGTTTTTTCTTTCTTTTAAAAAAGAGAGAAAGACAGTGAGAGACAGAGAGAATCTATTTTTATTGAGTTTTTCACATGGCTTTCGTTGCTCTGACAGTTGGGTACTTGGGTGCTGGGGTTTGAACCTGTGTACTTGCGCATGCTGGGCAAGCGCAGTAACCACTGAGCCGGTGGTTACTCCAGCCCCAGTCCTGGGATTTGTACTCACCTACTGGTACAAGCACCATAACGACCGAGCAACCTCTCCAGCCTATGTTTTATAATAATTTTGATGATAAAAATCATCATTATTAAATGTACACAGAGTAAAATTGAATCTTTAGGGTATTGCCCTCTAAGTGCATGGGAGTTGCAACAAGGGGAATTCAGAAAGCACCGCGCTGCTGGAAGGAGGGCTCTTCTCTCTCTTTGTGAGGCACTACTGTTCCTGGAGGGAGGTAGGGAAGCAGCAGAATCTTCCTTAGGGAGGGGGCCAAGCACTTTGGGGGCCTTAACCAACCATAGGCTAAGTGAAGTTCAGCGCGGAAGCCTGACATGGGGTTTAAATAAAGAAAGAATGATTTTGATTCCACCCACAGTGAAAGTAATTCAAGGCGCTCTAGCCCAGCTGGAGTTCAGAAGGGGTCTTAGTTCTCTTGGTGGAATTTCTAGATGGCTTTCCTCCATTGGAGTCCATCTATGATGATGGACTTGGGTTCTCAAGACTTAGAGTGACTGAGCCTGTCTTTGAACTAGTAAACTGGCTCCCCTCAGATTTGGGGCCTCAGTGAAGGCAGCCCGTACCTGACAGAGCTTAAATGTCCCACAAAGATTTGTGAGTTGAAGGCTAGGTCCCCAGCTGATGACGTTATTGGGAAAAGGTAGAACGTGTAGGAGGTGAGGGTTATGGAAGGGAGAGAGGTATTTGGGGGTGTGCTCTCGAAGGAGGTGCTAGGACCCCAGTCCTTTCCTGTCTCTCTTTGCTTTTTGGCCACCATGAGGTCAGCGGTCTTCTCTGCCATGTTCTACTGACACTATAAGGTACTGTCTCACCACAAGCCCCAAAGTGACTGGGCCATCCATGAACTGAAACCTTGAGCCAAAATAAACCTTTCCTCTTTTAAACTGATTTTCTCAGGTCTGACACACTGGGGAACAGTAATTATCTGCCTGGAGATTTCTGAAAGATTCACGAGGCTTGGTGAGATGCTAGAATGACAGGAGTCTTGGGGCCCTGAAATCATTGTTCCTGTTCCAAACTTGTCTATGTGGGGAAGCACCCAAGAACCAAAGCTGAGGTGGGATTTTGCCTTGTAACTCCCTCAGTCCAGATCCACCACTGAGGCTGAGCTCACCCATGCATGGGAGGGTGACTTCCTCTCCATCTTTCTCCTTCAGCCTGCCTCTCCTGGTTCCTCTTCATCAAAACAAAGACCTCTTCCAAAGGCCGGGACCTTCTGCTACAATGAAAATAGATTTCTCTTACAGGTGTTTTGTCAAGAGAGAAACTCAGAGTTACATGAGGTTATAACTTTGGAGGATGGATTGATTCCAGTATCACATCTCTGGGAAGAGCCAGGAAAGCAAGTCGCATCCAGGCAGAACCTATAGAGAGCTCTCCCAGTGGGGCCAACTGGATCTGCAGTCAGGAGCACCTGACCTTTATATCAACAGCCCTCAGATGCTGGGACCATGTCTGAGAGAGAATGGGTTTGCGAGATAGCAGCTTCATGTAAGGCACCACTTTGTCAAACTGTCAGCTAAGGCAGTCAGAACAGTGGGGACTGGGCTTGATTTTAAGGAAGTGGATAATCTACACAAGGGGGGCAACCAAGAGAGTTCTTCATTTGGGTTCGCAAACATTAACAAATCAATGAGTAGAGCTCTTTCTTAATGTAATTGGTTTCCTAAGCAATCCTACATGTTTTATGTATTTAAAAGCACTATTCAGAGAAGGATCTGTAGCTTTCATTACGCTGTCAAAGTGGCCTCTGGCAGAAAAACAAAAACAAAAACAAAAGCCCTGAATAAGAACAGATAAGAACACAGTCTCTCTCTCTCTCTCTCTCTCTC
>PVKS010042201.1:0-15569 GCA_004027875.1 Aplodontia rufa
ACACTCAGGCTTGCTGACCAGGGTAAACCCTTATCTCTTGAACTTTGCATGACAATCTGCAAGTTTTGTACTAAGGAGTATTAGTTTCGAGCATAAATGTTTGCTTTCCTTTATTTACTTTGAAACATTTTTGACTATGCTAAATAGTTTTTCCTGAGAAATTGTATATTTTTCTTTTAAGCATTAAATGGTGGTGTATTCTACTTTAAAGTCAAATTTTATTTTATTTATTTATTTTTAAAGAGAGAAAGACAGAGAGAGAGAGAGAATATCAATTTTTATTGAGTTTTTCACATGGCTTTTGTTCCTCTGATACTTAGTTGTGTATGTGGGTGGTGGGGCTTGAACCCATGTATTTGCGCATGCCAGGCAAGCACTGTAACTGCTGAGCCACCACTCCAGCCCCTTTATTTTATTTTTTAAAGAGAGAGGGTCAATGAGAGAGTGAGAAAGACAGAATCAATTTTATTTAGTTTTTCACATGGCTTTCGTTGCTCTGACACTTTGTTGGGTAAATGGTGCTGGGGTTCGAACTCAAGTCCTCGTGCCTGCCAGGCAAGTGCCGTAACTGCTGAGCCCCTCAGATTTTATTTTAGGCTGGAAATTTTAGCATTTCTCTCAGATTTGGAGATAAAACACACCTATTAAGAAAAACCTTCACAAAATTGTTTTTTAGTTCTGTTAGTATTATACTGACTTCAGATGAGATCTTGGAAGAGCTAATGAGGAATTGCAGTGCATTAACTTATAATTATTCTTTACCTTAAAAGCCAATCATTAAATTTGTGGTTTTTTCAATTTAATTTTAGCTGTAAACTTTTCAACACTTAGATATTTTCCAAGGAGGGTCCAGCCTGGAAGGCAAATGGAGCATAGCAGGTAATTGGGTACCTCTGTGTTTTGCGTTTGTTTTTGACATCTCCAGTGGGCTGAGTGCTGGGCTGCTGACATCTCTCTTGCTTTGCTATGGCTGAGTGGAGAGTGGAGTAGAAAAAAGAGTTCCCGTGTGGAGTTACACAAGTTTGGCTTTGAAATTTGTTTGCCTTGGTCAGGTAAAGCTGTTGGAGTCCTTGGCCACCTGATTCTCAATTACCGTGTTCCCGTTGGTTACCTGGCCCCTCTCTTTATGGTCTTCTCTATGGATGATTTTTAGATACAATAGTGGAGGTAAAAGTATCATCCATGCACAGAAGAAAGCAGGAGACAATGCATACCTACTATCCTTTACCTTTTCCTGCACCAGCTGCTGGTGTCTCTTTGAAACATTTCCTCATTAACAAGACCCAGTTCCTGAAGCTGGGGGCCCAAATGGATGGGACATCCAAGACCTAAAACGGCAGTGGCAAAGGAGTGTGTGAGAGGTATGTGTTGGCGGCAGGCTTTGAGGTCTGCCCCCTCACACTGTTGGGCTGTTTTCCTTTGGAATTTTTTATTAAAGGTTTAGAGGAAAGGATTGGATTTGGAGTATGTTAACCTCGTGGGACTTTCATTACAGCATGGATCCATGATGTGGGTTCTTTTGATCTTTCTTCTGCTCACTCATTAGTCCCTGTTGAATTTAGCTGTGTCTTTCCAACATACCACTGAATTATAACAGTGTCTTTGAGAATAAATAACTTTGAGAACTTTAAAAGAAAAGTGGTATTTTGTTATAGAAAATTATAGCTTTGTTATGATAGGGTGATTATATTTCCCTATTTTCAGTTCTCAGAAAAACTCACAGTTTTTAGCATAGCCTAAAAACAAAGTGCCATGGAAAAAAGTATGTTCAGTATTCCTATCTAAAGACCCAGTACTGGGCTAGAGCGGTGGCTCAGTGGTAGAGCTCTTGCGTGGAACGTGGGAGGATCTGGGTTTGAACCCAAGCACCACATGCACAAGTATGTGTCAAAAAAAAAACCAGATGAAAAGCTAAATAAATTTGCTTTTGTCTTTCTTTCTCTCACTTTCTCCCTTTCAAAAAAAAAAAAAAAGAAAGGAAGACGTACTAGTTTACAACCTCAATCTCATACTGTCCTCAGGGTAGCAAAGCAATGCCAAGGACTCACTACTTCCATAAATTCCATGTTTTTGGAGATCATCTCTCTGTATTAGTGTACCTTAAAAAAAAAGGAATTCAAAATTATAGGAATGAAATATAATTAACTCTATTTGCATTACTCCCAAATCTCTTAAGTTTATTTTACTTAATTCACAAGTTTGAATACACATTATCTGTATCTTCACTTATCTTCACTTTTTTCCACCTTTTTTATTGGTACATTAAAGTCATCAATAATGATGGGATTTGTTGTTACATATTCATACATGCACACAATATAACAACGTAATTTGGCCAACATCTCCCCAGCATTTCCTTCCTCTCTCCTGGGTCTTTTCTTCTGATGATCTTGCTTTTAATTTTTTTTCACTATTCCAGTTTTTATTGATTATGTGGGAATTTAATATCTTAGAGGTGCAAAATATACTTTTGAATCCCCTCATTGTCTTCCCCCTTTCCCTCTCATCTTTCTTCCCCTCTCCCCTTCTCTTTCCTCTACTCTACTAGACTTCCTTTAGTTCTTCTATTATTTGTATTTCAATGTTTTTTTCTTAATGTAATCTTATACCCTCCCCCTTTCCTTTATTTTACTCTCGCTTCCACATATGAGAGAAAATATTTGACCTTTGAGTTTCTGAGTTTGGCTAATTTCACTTAGCATGATGCTCTCTATTACCATGCTGGCAAATGCCATAATTTCATTCTTTTTAATACTTCAGTAGAGGGGCTGGAGGAGTGGCTCAGTGATTTGAGTGCTTGCCTGGCATGCATGAGGACGCGGGTACAAACTCCAGCACACGTACACAATGAAGTGTTGAAGCAGTGAAAACCACACGAAAAACTAAAGAAAATTGATTCTCTCTCTCTCTCTGTCTCTCACATTGTCCCTCCCTCTTTAAAAAAAAGTCTAGGGGCTGGATTGGTGGCTCAGCGGTTACGGCGCTTGCTCGGTATATTTGAGTACAGGGGTTCAAACCCCAGCACCCACATACACAACTAAATGTCAGAGCAACGAAAGCCATGTGAAAAACTCAATAAAAATTGATTCTCTCTCTCTCTCACTGTCCTTCTCTCTTTTTTAAAAAAAAAAGTCTAATGACATTACTCTTCACTCTTTTAAGCTACTTCTGTGTGTATGCTTCTTCATGCTATAAATTTTTATGCTTGTGTTTATCAAATGATTACTTTATGTAGGCACTGAGTTTTGTATTATACCCAAGTATCTTATTTAATTTCTTATTTCTAGTCTATATAAAGTTAGATGCTATTTTGACTTTAAAAGTCCTGATTATTGTAGAATAGAAAAATAGTAAAATCTTAAAAAAAAAAAACCCTATAATCATTTAGAGACAATATTTTGGAGAATTAATTTTACTCTTTTTCCCCTCTAGGGTTTTATGGACATACATTTATTTAATATAGAGAGCAAATGCGTAGGAGAAGGGAGTATTCTGTCTGATAAAATTAAGATTTGTTGTGTATGTCATTTTATTATTGAAAAAATTATTTATTATTGTGATGGAATAAACATTTTCTCATGCCATTTTTCTATAACATTTTAATAATTTCCCCTGCTTAATGTTAAGGAAATAAAGCTCAACCATTCAATTAGTCAATTCAGAAAGATAAGGAAGAAATAGTATAACTGTTTTGTGTCTATGCTTTGAGACTTCTTTTTTTCTATTCTTGATTGCCTTTAAAAAAAGCTCTTTACATGGGGGTGGAGATATTTAAAAAGATTGTAATCTGACATGCTTTAACTCTTACTAGTTTTTATTATAAGTGAGGAAGTGAGTATTTCATTTTTTTTAAGAGAGAGGGACAGTGAGAAAGAGAGAGAGAAAGAGAGAATCAATTTTATTTGGTTTTTTCATGTGGCTTTCGTTGTTCTGACACTTCATTGTGTATGGTGCTGGGGTTTGAACACGCAGACTCGTGCATGCAAGGCAACTGCCATAACCACGGAGCCACTGCTCCAGCCCTCATTGTATTGAAAGTTAAATGATTTAATCCTATTTCTTATATAATGTGCCCTAGAGGAATGGGATTGGAAGAGACTCCTTGGAGAATATGATTAAGCTGATTTGTATGCTTGAAGGTTTGTTGCTGAATGTGATAATAACTTTGTTGACTACTTCCCAATCTCAGAATATGTACACGTAGTTTCTCATTTTGAAAAGGAAAAACAGTAAATGGGGTTTCAAAAGCATCAGTCTTTAAAGCTATCTCAATCGTTGCTTCATAGTTCTGAGACTATGATTTATAATTCAAAACTAAAATTTGTGCTTATTCCCTAGCCAGTTAATTGAAGAATGAAAATTTCCTTAAAAGACTTATGGACTCCTCTGTTAAGGCTGATGCACTTAGGACAGATGTCCGTGATACTGTGCTCTTGAAAATACAGCCTGGTAAATGCATTCATTGGTAGGCTGCTGTTTTTTATGTGGAAATTTTATCTCATAACAATATCAAAATGAGCTGCATTTATGATCGGTACTACAGTTTTGAGATGATTAAGTTAATTTAGTCTTGGGCTCTGTTTTTGAAGACTGTGTGTGAAAGCACATTCTCTGGAGCATTGCTGGTGTGGGATATAAGACAGTTATCTGGAGACCCCCAGTGGGCCAACTTTTTCACTGAAGAGTGAGGTGTGGATCCATATCAGGGCTAAAGTTTTGACATTAGTGCTTTGGAACATTAGTAAGAAAGGTCTGGATAGGGTTAAAATTTTCCAGAAATAGGGGACCTTTATTATTGCTGACCTGAATAGTATCACCCAGAGATGGGTGACATAGCTATAATTATCCATCTTACATGGCACCATTTCAGCAATAATAGCAATTTATTTATCCCTATTTGAGGATTTAATGCTAGTCCTGCTTTCCTAATGTTAGTAGAGGTGAAGCTGCTTATATTTCTCTGTGCTTATATTTGAAACCACATAGGCAAGAGGTAGACACTGAAGATTTCTATTCTTGTTTAATAGCTTCCTTGGATGTTGGATCCTAGTCTTTGTTACTAGGTTAAAATATTCTATTCATTAAACCTCTCTAAAAATAGAGCACTTTGCAATAATAATTAAGGGTGCCTCATCTGGCGTGTCTTCCCCTTTCTGTCCCTTCCACGCTGCCGCCCATTCCAGGGGCTTGAGATGGTCCTCATTGTTGCCACTTGTTTTATTATTCCTGCTAGGAACACTCATATGTGTAATGCTGGCAGAACACATGAGCTTGAGAGTTTTCCAGAATCATGGTTTTTCTCTGAGCCTACAGGGGTTTCATCTGCAGCATATGACGGTGTGGCCACCCACGTTGCACTCTGACATAATGAGAAGCCCTGTCTAGCTGCTCAGCACCATTGGCCAACAGTAAAGTTAGGAAGTATGCACACAGCTTAACGGGGAGGCTCTGGAGAGGTAGAAGATGCCGTTCAGTCTGCATACAGCAGTGTCAAGATCCCATGCGAGGGCTCCTGCTGGAGCTTCCAGGACTGCTTCTCTTCTGTTTCTTTTTTTTTTTTTTTGTACTGGGGATTGAATTCAGGGGTGCTTAACCACTGAGCAACACCTCCAGCCCTTTCAATTATCTTTTTATTTTGGATCTCACTAAGTTACTTATGGCCTTGCTAAGTTGCTGAGGCTGGCTTTGAACTTGTGATCCTCCGGCTTCAACCTCCTGAGCTGCTGGAATTAGAGACATGTGCCACTGTGCCCAACTGCTTCTCATTTCATGAGCTGTTCTCTGCCCGTTTGTTAAATGTCTCTCTCTCCCCCCGCCCCCTACTTTCTTTCCTTCAACAAAAGACTGTAAGCACTGAGGCCTGGGCTGGAATTTGCCCCCCAAAAAGGTGAAATACCACAGGGATGGCAGAACTCCACGGAGCCAGAGTCTGCATCTAGATGTCACCAGGCCCTTTACAAAATTCACAAGAAGCACACGTTTGCAAGGCCATTTCTGAGCGATATAAGTGGGGGAGTTGTAGCTGCTGTACCTGATGTTGGTAAGAGATGGGAATAGTGTAGTGTGATGAAAGAGCTCATTCTGAATTGACATTTTCTCCTTACCAATTGCTCTTTTTCTTGTGATCCTGCTGTTCAGAAATTGGGAAGTTTTTCTAGACTCTTTCTCTTCTCAGTGACCACACACTGTCACTTGCCAAGACCAGTTGGCTCCTCTTCTTTAATAACTATGACTTCGCTCTGCCTCCAACCCCCATGTCAGGTTGAGTCACACTGCCCCACTTTCGACTTTGAATCCTGCGATAGAACCTCTGAGTTTCCACTCTTACCACCCACCCAAAGTAGAGCCAGAGGATTATCACACTGAGCATATAACTGTCACTCTTCAATCCCTCAGTCGCTCCTGTAGTTTTCAAGATGAAGTAGAAACTCTGGAAGGTACATTCAAAGCCCTTTATGATTTGGTTTCTGTATGTTTTGTTAGTATTCTAGGTTGCTGTTTTGCTACACCCCTCTCCTAGTTCCCCTCACCCCCCAAAACATGCTCACATGTGCACAGGTATACACAAGGATGGGCACAGATGCAGAAATGCATACACACATGTGAACACACACACACTTCCACTCCATTGCAGATCAACTTTGTACAATTTCTTGAATAAACTATACTCTCTTATCTCCATGTTTCTGTTTGCTGATTTGATTTTGGCCACACATTCCTCCTTCCATTTGTTCTTCCTTTACTTTTCCACCTGTCTATTTTCTTGTGGTCTTCCTTTAAGACACAGAACAAGCATTGTCTTTTCTGGGAGAAAAAATTACCCAGTGTTCTGAGTGTTTGATGTTCTCATTTTGTGCGTCCATACTTCCATCACTGTGCCCATAGCCTGGTCGTGACATTTATCATTCTGCCTTGTAGTGAATTTTTTTTGGTACTTGTTTGCTCCTTAGCTGAGCTGACTTTCGACTCATTGAAGGAACAGGCCTCTTCATTCACTCATTCATTCAACAAATATTTGAGTGACTGTTATGTGCTTGACTCTGATCTAAATGCTGTTTTATTTTTCTCTCAAGGATCAACATGTATCATGTAGTAACGGGCGAATAGTAGGGTATCAGTGAATGCTTGTCAAATTGCAGTCTAGAAAATTATTTTCATCTTCAGATATAACAATGTTCTGGGCAAATGCATCCGACTCAGCAGTGGATATCTTTCTTTGTAGGATTATTGGTTATTTGCACTTTTATTTTCTATCTTTCATGTTTGTAGTAAGCATATGTTACTTCTATAATTGGGCAAAAACTTTAAAATAGTATAAAGAATTATAAGGGAAAATGGTCATCAATTGTATATTTTTAAACAGTAAAAGAAGCAGATTATAAAGCAATGCATACAGGGGAATTTCAGCTTTGTTTTTTTTTTTTTTGGTATGTTAAAAAAGAGAACTTGGACAGAAATTAACCCTTGACTTTATGGACAAATGATATTTGACAAGAGTGCCAAAGCCATCAATTTTCAAAGAACTGGGAAAAGACCAGATATCGAGTCTTTGGGAAAAAAGGGTATCTACATGCAAAAGAAGGAATTTGGACTCTTACACAGTACCTTATATAGAGAAATTGCAATGAATTAAAGATCTAAATATGAGACCTGAAACTATAAAACTCTTAGATAAAGATGGTCCTGGTGATAATTTCTTGGCTATGACACCAGATGCACAAACAACCCAAGCAAAATAGACACGTGGGACTTAAAAACTTTAAAATCTTCCACTTTGTGAAACCGCTAAGCTTAAAAAACTTCTATGCAGCAAGGGAAGCAACACAGAATGGGAGAGAATACTGAGAAACCATATATCCGATAAAGATTTAATATCCACATTATGCAGCAAACTTGTAACTGAACAACAACATAGCAGTTTGATTAAAAAACAGGCAAAGGACATGCATAGATATTTTTTCCTAAATAAAATATTTAAATGTCCAAAAAGCATATGAAAAGATTCTCAACTTCACTAATCATCAGGAAAAAGTAATTCAAAACCACTGTGAGATAACCACCTAATGTTTATTAGGATGGTCACTGTCACCGCAAAACAAAACAACAGCAACACCTGGAAAATAAGAAATGTTGGCAAGGGTGTGGAGACATTTGAACACTTTGGCTCAGTTGGTGGAAATGTAATCTGGTGCATCTACTATGGAAAATGCTGTGAGCATTCCTCAAAAAAATTAAAAATAGAGCTACCAAATGATCCAGCAATCCTACTTCAGGGTATATACCCAACAGAATGGAAAGCAGGATCTAAAAGAGGTGTTTAGATTTTTCACATCTGTTTTTATTGCAGTATTAGTCTCAATAGTCTAGAGGTGGAAGCAACCTAAATGTCCATTGATAGACAAATGTATCAAGAAAATGTGGCGTATACTCAATAGAATATTATGCAACATTAAGAAGTAAATCCCGTTACGTTCTATAACAAATGAACCTTGTGAACAGTTTGCCAAGTTTAATAAGCCTGTCACAAAGAGACAAATGGGTAATAATTCTTTTTACATGACAGATTTTAGAAAATAGAGTGGTGTTACCAGGGATGGGGGCCAAGGGGAGAAGGGAAGTTTTTTAGTGGGTGTAGAGTTTCAGTTTTGGAAATTGAAAAAGTACTAGATACCTATCATATACAATGTTATGTATTTTTTTTTTTCAGAGAGAAGGACAGTGAGAGAAAGAGAATCAAATTTGATTGAGTTTTTCACATGGCTTTCATTGCTCTGACACTTAGTTGTGTACGTGGGTGCTGAGGTTTGAACCCGTGTACTTGCACGTGCTGTGTTATGTGTTTTTTAAAGTAGGCCTTAGGTAATGTTCTTTATAATAATAATTGACCAGAGATTTTCTCAGAAAGTTCCATCTCCTGTCCACAAGTCTAGGAATATCCCGTTCTCCCAGGATCCAAAGATCTGGGATTCCTTCATTTCTCCTCCACCAACACACATACCTGCACTAATCCGAGGAGGAAACAAGAAACCAAGGACTGACGACCCTTGTGAGGAAGAAAGGATGTGAGGCTCTGGGCATGCAAATGAGCACATAAGAGAGAAGCCAGTTCTAGATATTCATTGTCCTGTGGAACTGGGTGGATCAGGAGTTGTGAGCCAGACCCAATTTCAAGGTCTAACCTTCTAAATACAGTGCTGCCTGCCTATCCATGAGGTTGTCACCAAGGGCTGCACCTCCTGCCTTCATTATAAAGGGTTTATCCCGGGGTTGCAAACTGACTGATAATTCATGGTTTCGTAGCTATCGATGGGATCCGTACATCGCCACACTCTGCTCTGTACTTCTGAGCCGAAGCAGCCATTCTCTGACTCCTGCTTACCAGGCTGGCTATGCCTCTGTGCCATCTGCTATCGTCCATACTGCATAAAGTCTAGAGTTGATGAGATGAAGGAAATGTGACATGATTCTTAGAGAATGTCTGTCTTCTTCCTATTTTTGGCCTGTCATGCAGCCTATACAAGATGCTGGGGTGACCCAAGTGCAGCTACATCAGAACGGCTGTTCTTGACCCTCATTCCCCAAATGGTCACTGTGATTCCTTTATGAATCTGTGGTTTGTTCTAGAGTTTAGATCATCCCAAAATCTGACACCAAACAGTACTTCCATTAGAGTCTTGATGGCTTGTGATTTCTGTTGTAACCGTGCCTCTCTCTTTTCAGAATCCCTGTAACTGGACAGTTACATAGCCTTCCACAAACTGGCCTGATCTGTCCTCCCAGGCTTCTCTTGTTTGCTTCTCTCATTTCCCCTTTATACCCGTGATTCTCAGTTTGCCCTGTGCACAAGAACTACCTTGGAAACTTTAATACACTACAGATACCCAAGCTCCACCCCAGAGAACCCATTTAATGGGTCTGGATTGAGCCCCTCTTCTGTTCCTCCAGCCCACTGCCCCTGGGAATTCTCAGGTGCAGCCAGGATGAGAACCACTGCTGTTATGTACCTCCTGTGCTCCACGTCCTCTAGAAGGAATGTTTTACTTCTGTGTGGACTCAAACACTGTACCCACCACAATACCCATCAAATAATAAATAACTACCACTTTAAAATTTGTGAATTTATGATTAAAAACGACTGCTAGGGAAATGCAAGGGTCTCAGATGCCACGACAAAATTTATGACGCGATTGGCATTTTGTGTTTGGCATTCTTGCTAGAATCACTGAGACTTGTGCAGGTTTCTACTGAGAGCAAGCCGAACAGTGATAGCCTTAATTTTCAGTCTTTGCCCATTTCAGGATCTAAGATTTCTGTGACTTCTTAAACCACTGGATGAAGACAATGAAATAATGTTGGTCTCTGCTTTTGATTCTTAAGGAAAGATTTAAATAATTAATGAGAGTAATAATAATAATAGCCACATTTGTTGTGTGTTTCTTGGTACTTTGTTTAAAAGCATTGTATGCTTTCAAACATACAGTGTTTAAAAGGCACTTTATATCAGTTATCTCATTTAATTCCTGCATGACCCCAGTATTAGATACTGTTACCTTCATTTTACAGATGAGAGGCTATCCTAAGCTCTCACATATTTATACATACATATGTATTTACTTTTTTATTCATATATACAGATTTTTATATACACTCACATATTGCTTCCTGGATATAATCATTTAAAAGAGTCATAGATAATTTAAAGGAGCAGAAAAAGTTTTTCAATTATTTCATGATATTAAAACATTTATGCAAAAGGCCATGAGATAAATGAAAACTTTTCTTCATGTGATCTAGAGTTAGATGTTCACATTCAGATTCTCTCTCTGAACTTATCAGCTTGGTAAACTTTTGGCAAGCTCTTTAACCCTTCTAAGCCTCAGTTTCCTCATCAGTAAAATAAGACAACAATATCTAATCATAGTGTTGTTGAGAACCCAAAATGTGATTGTGCTGGTTAAACTTTTTGAACAATGAATGGCACATAAAATAAACTGACGTGTTGTCATTATTAAATGCTATAATTTCATCCCTAGGTACTTACTTATTTTTAGTAATTGAGCACATTACTTTAATTTACAGCTTTTGTTTCCACTATGTTCTCTGTTGTCACTGACGTTGGATTCCCATCTATTGAATGTCGAGCTGTCAAGGGTGGCAGCTTGCTTTGCCCAAATATCATGGAGCAATGTGACTGAATGGGGAAGGATACATTATCATGTCAGATAATGGTGATCAGAAACCAAAAGTTGGTAGGGTTTTTAACTTTGGGTTTTGCATGTATTCTTTGGAAAAACAAATCAGATTATCAAGAACAATAGGCCTAGTATCTCATTTTTGCTTCAGAAAAAAATGTTATCTTTTGAAACTAAATTTTTTTAGCTTCTTTTTTGTCTTCTCCTAAGTGCTCATTGATTTCAGAAAAGTAATTAGTAGCATTCTGCCATTTTGCTAATATGTGATGTGACAGAGATTGTAACAGAAGAGCTTTTTGTAATGAGCTCTTGATTTGTATACCAGGCTGGTTTTATGGAGCTAGCTGGATTCTGAACTGTTACGAAGCTTTATAAATGTAATGAGCATTTATTTAGCACTTACTAACTGGCAGGTCCTGTGGTCAAGTATCTTGCATGTTATTTCATTTACTATTTAGGAGACCCAGTGGTAAGGATGTAGTTACCAACATTTGGCCAAGGAAAAAGCTTAGTATGGTTAAGGGGTTTGCCTTGAGCCACACAGCCCATAAGTTGCAGAGCTGGGACTCAAACTAGGCCTGCCTGTCCTCAGAACACATGCTTTAAACCATTATAGTAGAGTGCATTCAATATATATTCATGAATTAAGAAGGCCTTTGGGGCTGGAGTGGTGGCTCAGTGGTTGCAGTGCTTGCCTGGCATGCACAAGGATGCAAGTTCGAACCCCCCACATACACAGTGAAGTGTTGGAGCAAGGAAGATCACATGAAAAATAAAAATAAAGTTGATTTTCTCTTTCTCTCTCTCTCACTGTCCCTCTCTCTTTAAAAAAAAAAAAACAGAAGGCCTTGAGTTCAGAAATGGAAAATAAAATTGTAAACTGATTGAGTCTCTTCCTTTGTGAATAAACTAGTATGATTTTTATAAAGCTAAAGGTGAAATCACATAGAGAGTCATAGATATGACCCTTGGACTTAATCTATGGGTACCTCTGAGTTTAGGAACAATTATGGCAGATTTAATTATCTAGGTTTTCATTTAAAAGCAGCATGCTAGAACTGGGTGCGGTGGCACACACCTATAATCCCAGTAACTCAGGAGACTGAGGCAGGAGGATTGTAAGTTCAAAACTAGCCTTAGCAACTTCGTGAGACCCTAAGCCACTTAGCAAGACCCTGTCTCAAAATAAAATATTAAAAGGGCTAGAGATGTGGCTCACTGGTTAAGCGCCCCTGTGTTCAATCCCTGGTGCCAAAAACAAAATAGAAAAATAATAGCAGCATACTAGAAAGGAGTGGCAGGCTGCATACAGGCTGAGGCAGCCGACAGACATACAGAAGGAAAAGGTTCAGGAACTCCAGAACCAAAGCAGCTTAGAAGCAATTCTAAGAGTAGGCCTTCAAAAGGTGTCACATCGGCTGCATTCTGAGGACCACATTTGAGTAGGATGGTTCCGGATCCTTAACTCGGGAAATGCTAGATAAAGGAGCTATTGCTTAGTCTAATATCCTTGTAATGTGCTCAGATGTGTAAGAAAAGAAATTAAAGCAGTCTTATTTTTCTCTCTTTTTATTAGAGGTTTATACACAGTAGTTGGGTTCATCCCAACAAACTCATACATGTATGGAAATTGATTTCAGATCATCAGTGTCATCTTATTTTTAAAGCGATATTTTCTTCTGATTATATGATATTGTTAGTTGTAGTAAAGGACAAGGTGATAATATATTAACCTAAAATCCTATCACTGGTTTGTTATCCATCCAGTCAGACCTTTTTAAAGGAATGTGTTCCATCTATATCAATATAAATGTACTTACAGAGAGAATAGTCACTAGGGGTTAAGTCAAAGTACACCCCCTAAAAAATCCCTTAACTCAATCATAAAAGAAGGTGTTAGAAGATTCTGTGTAGGGCTGGAGTGGTGGCTCAGCAGTTGGAGCACTAGCCTGGCATGCATGAGGACCCAGGTTCAATTGCCAACACCACACACATAGCTAAGTGGCAGGGAAACAAAGGCCAGATGGAAAAATAAACAAAATTAATTTTTTCTCTTTCTCCCTCTCTTTAAAAAAAAGAAGGTTCTGTGTATAACATGGAACAGAGCTAGACAAAAGCAAAAAACAAAGGGAAAATCTATTTGTAGCTGCCTTGGAATGTAAACATCATCCTGTTTTTTAAAAGAGTTCAAACTCAAGGTGAATTCTGGAATGTTCCAGTTCACCTTCAGGATTTACTCATTTTACTATCTAGCTTTTATAGCTTTCAAATATTTCGACAGATTGTTGTGTGCAAATTCATCTTAACTAAAGATTATATTCTGAAATGAGGTCATAAGTGAAAGTCATATCTGAAATAGAGATGCAATATAGTTAAAAACGGTGGGGTCATGGTAGCATTGTATCAGACACTTTTTATGCTTGAAACTTAACTGCTTAACTGTAGAATTTAACTATTTTCCCTATCATTACATATTTTTAGTGAATACTTAGTATCCTTTTTTTTAGAATATGCAATTTTTTTAAAATATGTGCCTTGGGAGTTAAGATGGCCTCTGGATTTTGGTGTTATAAATTATATGATATAAGAGTACTCAAATTGGTACTTGTCTTTGAGAAAAATTCCTATTCATGGAATTATAGTTCAGAAAAAAATGTAATATTTTAAGGCACATAATTTGACATGTATTAATAGATTGCCCTTCAGAAATGTGGTACTGTTTTCCTTTATTCCTATTGTTATTGATGTTTTAATAATTAAATTATTATTTTCATGATATTAAGTTTTGAACTAGTTTATTGTATAATGAAATAACTTATTTCCTCTCCCCCTTCCTCAGCCTACAATGAACACAACCTATGGCTCAATGGAGGAATAAAGAAATTCAAGACAACTGAGTTTCGGGATTGAGAGGGTAATAGTGACCTTAACATGAGTTTTATGACCTGGCCACTCTGGTAATGTGTTTACTGACATGCCATGCCCTGGAACCTGGAAATGTGTAATCAGAACTAGATGGCTGTGCATCAAAGTAGTTAAACCTGATTCCTGAAAGAGGAAAATAGCACGATCCTTTTTTTTAAAAAATTTTTTGAGAGAGAGAAAGGAGAGTCATTTTTTTTCACATGGTTTTTGTTTTTCCTTTATTTATTTGTGTATGTGGTGCTGGGGATCAAACCCAGGACCTAGTGCATGCTAGGCAAGCGCTCTACCACTGAGCCACTTCTCTAGCCTCAGGAAATAGAACAATTTTACAGTAAATTTAGAGGGTGGAAAACCACCCTGAGTTTTCTTACAGGTAGTGCTTGGATTGATCTAAATTGTATGTGTTTGGTGCTGTTCCAGTGGCATTGTTGCGCTGAAGCCTGTGAGTTTCTAGGTGGGAGACTGAACGGTGGGCAGTGAATGGGACGAAGACTAGTCATTCATTGTGCGGGTGGAAGCTCTAGGATACGGCCTTGGAGACAGATTTTCATTCCTTCCTGGACTTCTTGTTTCTTTCCTGTTTTCCGCTCTTTTTCAAAAAGGTTGCATGATTTATCAGGTATGGTTCATGGTTCATTGGATTTGATATCTGTTCATTTCATTTCATTCATTTGCTATACATATAAGACTAGCACGTGAAAATCATGATGAAAAATTAAGTATCAGTGAGATGGGTGAAGTGCTGACGGTGTTCCAGTCTCTTTAGTATTTCTAATGCCGATCCTAGTGCCTGGCAAAGAGTAGCTTTATGCTCTGGGCTGAACTGTGTCTTTCCAAAATCCATATGTTGAAGTCCTAAGCCCCAGGCCCTCAGAATGGGCTGTCTTTGGAAAGAGGTCATTAAAGCATTAAGTTATAATGAAGTCATTAAGCTGAGCCATAATTCGTATAGATGGGGACACATACAGATACCGTGGGAAGAATGGGAAGGGAGGAGAAGATGGCCATCTACAAGCCAAGGAGAGAGGCCTCGAAAGAATCCAACTTGCTGATACCTTGGTATTGAACTTGTAGCTCTCAGAATTGTAAGAAGACATATTTCAGTTGTTCAAGCCACCCAGTCTGTAGTACTTTGCTGAGGCACCATGCACAAATTAAAGTAGTATGTTGCAAATATATATATATATAAAGAGAGAGGGACAGTGAAAGAGAGAAAAAGAGAGAATCAATTTTATTTAGTTTTTCATGTGGCCTTCATTGCTGGGATATGTCATTGTATACGTGGTGCTGGGGTTTGAACCTGCCTACTCCCATATATCAGGCAAGCACTGCAACCGCTGAGCCACCATTCCAGCCCCTACAAACATTTGTTGAATTAATAATTATATTTTGAATCCCTCTGCTGACTTAAAAAATAGTTATTGCTGAATGTTTTTATTGAGAAATTTATTT
>PVKS010042202.1:0-15577 GCA_004027875.1 Aplodontia rufa
CGGGCCTGTGCTTCGTCAGTGCCATTGTACCATCCCACCTCAGACAGCCCACATGAACCGGCTTTGCTTGGCAGTCATTCAGAGGGCTGAGTATGGCTGCTCTGAAGGAGAGCTGGAAAGTGCGTCCATTCCTCTTGTGGCTGGCTCATCGATGCACTAATTTTTTCAATGGACAAATGTAATTGAACATCAATAACCAATGATGGTGCTCATCATTAGCATTTTAGTGCCAGTGTCAAGTAGTATGCTAAGTAGTTTAAATTCACTTTATCAGCTAAACTTCATAAGAATCATATATGATCAGAATCATGATGACTTCAGGTGAAAAACAATGAGAACTGAGAAAACTAAATTTTCTTACTTTCACCCAGTAGTTGGTAGAGTTGAATCACAATTCCAGGTCCATCTCTCTCTTTTCCCTTCTTGTCTACATGCTCGCCTGTCTGCCTTCTTTCTTCTTTCTTCCATTAGTTCATGTATTGATTCCTTTTCTATTCATTTTCATTTTTACAGAAATAAACGTGAAGAGTGAAAAATGCACAACTAATAAAATAGGGAAAATACCATACCTCTGCCATGCAGACCTCACCATTAAATTCTTCAGGGTCGATCTCTCTACATCTTATAGAGTCACCCATAGACATGTTTTCATGTCTTCTGAGAACATAGATATGCTTTGATAAACATTGACTTCATGTTCTTTGGCACACAACTTTAGTTCTACCATAACACGGAGGAGCACCCTCAAAAGCAAGAAGTCATGAATATAGATCTTAGCAATTAACCTTCCCTTCATTCATAGTTGAGTCCCCTGCAGTGTCAGCCTGCTCTTGTTTGTACCAATGCCTTCTGACAGGCCTTCTCTATTTTGCACAATGTTGGTAACTGCTATTTGTAGGAGTGCTAATCAACACACACTTCTCTGTTCTTCTGACACCAAAGCTACTTCTTGCTGTTTAGTTTGAGTTTCTCTTTAGAGAAAGGACCAACAACTTACACGTGGACTTATTGCATTTATTTTACTCTGTTCATGTCCTGTGCTCATTTTTTCCATTGTATTCTTTGTCTTTTTAATTTTGTTTTCTGATTGTCCTTCATAGTTGCAGAGTGTTTTGGTCAATGATAGGAGTTGAAAATACTTCCTATGTAAAAATTTTTGCATATTTCATTCATTATTTAAAGTTGTCAGAAGTTTTTAAATGTTTTATTAGTGCATTATAGTTACACATAATAGTGGGGTTTATTTTGACATAATCATACATGCATGGAATATAATGTTCTCTTTCAGTTCCTAGTACTTCCTTTTTCCCTACCCTTGTTCCCCTTCCTCTTCTCTCCTAGACTTCCTTCTATGCATTGTTTTGGTAAATTGATGCTCTATAGTTACATGTAAAAATGGATTCACTACAGTGTGTCCATACACATACATAGAATAATGTGGTCAATTTCATTCTGTAATTCCTTCTTTTTCCTATCACTCCTCCTACCTCCTGTACCAGTTTCCTCTACTCCACTGATAAAAATCAGTTAAATCTAAAAAGCCTTTTAAATATGGATTGAATATTTTGAATCTTTATTATGAAGCCTTTATTATAAAGGCTTTCTCTAGTCTCTGGTTTTAAACTATACTTCAGTTTTTTCAATATTTATTATAGATTCCTTCATATATTCTCCTTAAATTGTGATATTTAATTCTTCTGGAGTTTCCTTAGTGTATGATAAGAAATAAGGCTTTTTTCCCCAAAAGTGATTCATTTTCCTCAGTATCATTTAAGAGTGTATAACTTGACCCTCTTATTAGAAATGGATGCTTTATCATATCCTAAACTTTCCCATGTTCAGAGGTTACTATGGTGGCTCCTATCTAGTCATGTGTCAGCATAATTTTAATTCTTGAGTTTTTGTAAGGGTTTTAATCTCTTGTATGACCAGTGCCCTCTTATTCTATTTCAGAGGTTTCCTGGCAAGTGTTGCTTGTTATGTCAAATCTCCCTGCAACCAAATTCCAGACCTTCATCCCCTGTATGATACTGACAGGTAGTGTTCCTTCATGTATTATGTTATTACAGAGTTATTTGCTGTAGACATTTGTATGCTGATCTTCAAGTATAAGAAAAGCACTACTCTTAGTAGATAACCCTTGTAGTTTACAAATTGTGGAAATTGTTGGGAATAAGTATACTGTGCGCTCCAACCTATGTTGGAAATTTCATGGGTAATTCTGAAATGTTACCAGGTTTGAGAACCATCCTCTTCTAAATAAAACTAGCACACTGGGACCTCTTTCAATCTGGCCAGGAGGCAATTGGTCATTTCCCTTCAGTTCCCATCATGTCACAAATCAAATATTGTCATAACCAGAAGTGGCCTTAGAGATCCTAATGCAGCCTGTTGACTTAACTGAAGTGATCAGTTCAGTTCAAAACTCAATTAGTTGCTGATTTGGTAAAGAATTCTGCATTTATTTTCAATAGTACTTTTTCTCTCCAATATATGATGCACAAACTACATAGAACAAACAAGTATCTCATGAGTGAAGTTGTAAAACTAATCTACATATAAACATTTTTGAATCATTCATTAGATGAATTGTTTCTTACCAATATGTTTTTTTTCTTTACATCTATATCTTTTTGTTTATATATTTTGGTTCATCATTATCTTACATAATGAAGGGATTCATTGGTTCACATTCATACATGCATAAATATTGACAGGGTTGCTTAAACCTGATTCTTATCCAGTATCTCCCCTTCTTCTCCCACTCCCCAATCTGATGACTCCTCTGTAGTTCCTGGAAGGGTCAGATATAAATGATACATACATGTAATTTAAACATTGAAATTAGATTTATACATCTTCCTGGGTATATTTGGGATTCTCATGGGAGTCAAGTGTACCCTACAGTATTGGACATCCACCTTTTCCCCTCCCTGCTTCATAACTGTTGTCTCCCACAGCTTATGTGTTACTTAAGATTTGGTGCATCTATTAAATAAACTTGACTAAATATCAGCCTATCTTAGGTTTTATTCTAGCTTCCACATACGAGAGAAAATATTTGATCCTTAAGTCTCTGGGATTTATTTGTTTCATTCAGTATGATTTTTTTCAATTTCCATCCATTTACCTGCAAGAGCCATGATATTGTTCTAATAACTGAGTAAAATTATAATTTTTGTGTGCATGTATATCTGTGTGTATATGTATGTTTTTATGTATGTTTTATTGTGTGTGTATGAGTATGAGAGAGAGAAATATATATATATATATATAATCACAGTTCACAATTTTTGGATCTATTCATCCAGTAGAGGGCATCTTCATTGTTTCCATAATTTCACTGTTGTAAATTGAACTACTCTAAACATTGATGTAACTGTATCTCTGTAATTAGCTGATTCTAGCTGTAGCTGTTCTGGGAAAATACCCAGGAGTGGTATAGCAGGGTCCTATGGTGCTTCAATCTCCAATTGTTGGAGGAGTCTCTGCACCACTTTCCAGAGTGGCTGTACCAGTTTGCAATCCCACCAACAGCGTGTTAGTGTTCCTTTCTCCCTACAACCCACCCACCATCTGTTATTGTTTGTATTTTTCATTTTTGCTATTCTGACAGGAATGAGGTGGAATCTCAGTGCAGTTTTCATTTGCATTTCTCTGATTGTTAGTGATGTAGAACATTTTCTCATATATCTTTTGGCTTTTTTAACTTCCTCTGTTGAGAAGTTTCTGTTTAGTTCTACAGCCCATTTATTGATTGGAGTGTTTATGTTTTTGGTGTTTTTTTTTTTAGTTCTTTGTATATTCTGGATATTAGTCCTGTTTCGAAGATGTAGCAGGCCATGATTTTCTTCCATTCCGTAGGTACTCTTTTGACTAATTCCTTAGCTGTGCAGAAGCTTTTCAGTTTAATAGCATCCCATTAATTCATTCTTGATTTTATTTCTTGTACTACAAAAGTCTTGTTAAGGAAGAAGGTACCTATACCAATATGGTGGAGTGTTGATCCTATTTTTTCTTCTAATAATTGTTTGGTTTCTGGTTTAATATCTAGTTCTTTGGTTCATTTTGATTTGATTTTTGTGCAGGGTGAGAGATAAGGATCTAATTTGAATTGTCTGCATGTGGCACTTCAGTTTGTCCAGCACCATTTGTTGAACAGGCTCTTTCCTCCAAGCTATACTTTTGTCCCCTTTGTCAAATATCAGATGGTTAAAGATTTGTGGGTTAGTCTAAGTATCTTCTATTCTATTCTGTTGTCCTTCCTACTTATTATGATAACAATTCCATGTTACTACTGGTGTATTGTATAATTTCAGGTCAGGTATAGTAATCTATGTCTTTTTTTTTCTTTAGTAGTACTTTGGCTATTCTGGGTTTCTTATTGTTACAAATGAATCTGAGAATTGATTTTTGTAGATCTGTGAAGAATGACATTTATCTTGACAAGGAGTGTGTTGGATCTGTACAGCACTTTCAGATGGATGGCCAATTTAATTATATTGATTCTGCCTAACCAAGAACATGGGGTGTCTTTCCATCTTCTTAGGTGTCTTCTTCAATTTCTTTCTTCAATGATTGATAGTTTTCATTTTAGAGGCCTTTTAATTCCTTTGTTAGATTAATTCCAAGTATTTTAATCTTTTTGAGGTTATTGTGAATGGGATATATTTCCTGATTTCTTCTTCAACAGAATTGCTGTTGAAGTGTAGGACAGCTATTGGTTTATGGGTGTTGATCTTGTATCCTGAAACTTTGCTAAATATATTTATAAGCTCTAAGAAGTCTTCTGGTAGAATTTTTTTGGGTCTTCTAGGTATAGGATCATATCATTGCCAAATAAAGACAGTTTAACTTCTTCTTTTCCTATTCTAATTCTTTAAATTCTTTCTCTTGTCTGATTGCTCTGGCTAGGGTTTTGAGGACTAAATTTAATAAGAGTGGTGAGAGTGGATAGCCTTGTCTGGTTCCTGAGTTTCATGAGAATACTTTCATCTTTTCTCCATTACATATAATATTGGCTGTTTGTTCGTCATAAACAGCCTTGACAAAATTAACATAAGTTCCTTTGATCCCTACCTTATCCAGAGTTTTGAGCATAAATAGGTGTTGGAATTTATTAAAGGCCTTTGGTGCATCAATTGAGAAGATCATGTTTTTTGTCTTTAATTTTGTTTGATTGATGAATTACATTTATTGATTTGCATATGTTGAACCAGCCTTGCATGCCTGGAATGAAGCCTAATTTACCAAGATGTAATATCTTTTTGATGTGTTTTTGGATGTATTTGCTAGGATTTTGCTAAGGATTTTTACATCTGTAATCATCAGGGATATTTGTCTGTAGTTTGATTTTCTTGATGTGTCTTTCATGGATTTTGCTTTCATGATTATGATTGTCTCATAAAAAGTGGGAGGGCTCCATAACTTTCAATTTCATGAAATAGCTTACTAAGGAGAGGTGTTAAATTCTTCTGTAAAGATCAGGTAGAATTTAGCTAAGAATCCATCAGCTTCTGGAATTTTCTATTTTGGAAGGGCTTTGATTGCTGTTTCAATTTTACTTCCTGTCATTGGTTTTTTGAGCTGATCAACATTCTCCTGTATCAATTTGGGAATGTCATATGTGGCCAGGTATTTGTCCATGTCCTCCATATTCTCCACCTTGGTGGAGTATAATTTTTCAAAATAATTTCTGATAATCCTCTGGATTTCAGATTAGTCAGTGGTGATGTCTCCATTTTCATATCTGATTGCGTTGATTTGCTTCATTTCATTTTTTATTTTGATGATGTTGGCTAAGGGGTCTACATATTTTATTAAAGAACCATGTCTTTGTTCCACTGATTCTTTATGTTGTTTTTCTTATTTTCATTGATTTCAGCTTTGATCTTGGTTATTTCCTGCTTTTTGCTGGATTAGAAATTGAATTTTTCCTCTTTTTGTAAAGATTTGAGGAATAGCATAATTTATTTTGGGGGGGCTCTCTCCTGTTTTTGATGAAGGCACTCAGTGCTACAAATTTACCTCTTAAGAATGCTTTTATACTGTCCCACAGGTTATGCTATGTTCTGCCATCATTCTCATTTATTTCCAAGATTTTCTTGATTTCTGTTCTCATTTCCACTTCAGTCCATTCTTTATTTAAGAGGGTATTATTCAATTTCCAGGTATTTATGTACTTTTTATATTGCTAGGATCATATTGTTGTGGTCTGATAGGATACATGGGATTATATCAACTTTTTTGTATTTGCTTAGTTTACCTTTGTAGGCTAAGATATGATCTGTTTCAGAGAAGAATCCATGCACTGCTGAGAAAATGGTAAACTTTGCTGATTTGGGATGGAATATTCTATAGATGTCTATTAGGTCCATTTGATTTATAGAGTTGTTTAGGCTAGAGACTTCTTTGTTGATTTTTTTTGTTTTGATAATCTGTCTACTGGTGATAAAGTTGTATTAAAGTATTCCAGTGTCATTGTGTTGAGATCTGTAAGTGGTTTAATGCCATGGAATGATTTTTTGATGAATTTGGGAGCATAGGAGTTTGGTGCATAAATTTAACTATGGTTACATCTTTTTGATGTAGTGTTCCCTTAATTAAGATGTAGTGGCCTGCTTTGTCTCTTCTGACTAATTTTTGATCAAAACTACTTTATCAGATATGAGTATTGTGACACTCACTAGCTTGCTTTTTTGGGCTATAAGCATGATAGGGTTTTTTTTTTTCCCCACCCTTTTACCTTCAATTTATGGCTGTCTTTGACTGTGAGGTGAGTCTCCTGTAAGCAGCATATTTTTTGTTTTGTTTTATTTTTTGATCCAGTCTGCTAATCTGTGTCTTTTTTTGGGGGATTGATTGATTTCATTCATTCAGCATTAGAATAGATATGTGGTTTTGGTTCCCTGGCATTGTGATCGTTGTTGTATTTTGTGCCATCTTGGATATCTTTTTTTTTTCTTATGAAAATATAGGAGTTTATTTCTGTTTTTTTAAACAAACAGAGTGATAGTAATTATCTGCTATGTACTGAGCAAGGCACTGGACATACTGTGATGTCCAAAAGGGATGCAGTTAATGTCTTCATGGAGAAATTTACCTATATGGAAGATGACTTGTAAGTGAAACATACAAAACTTATCATGTACTTCCAATTAAAGCAAGAAATAACAAAATATTCAGGCTCAGATTAATTAAAATACAAATTTCTAATAAAACAATTCTAGAATACAGGATTTCAAACTCTATCCCTTGTGAAAATCAACTATGTCAAGATAAACATTACAAATAAAAGTAGTATTATAGGAATGTGCATTGTTTTTTTTTAAGTTGCCATATTTTGATATTCATGAAATACATGTGCGATGCCCAAGTAGACATGAAATGGGAAAATGGTTTCAGAGAACCTAATAAAATACATATATGCACATAAGTAATTATCCATAATGTATATATCTGTATAGATATGGAAAATACGATAAAAGTAGTATTAATCTTGGATATCTTTTAGTGAGTTGTGCTTTTATTAACTTTCCTCTGGTTGTAGCTTTGGGAGTTGGAGTTTTAGGAGTTGCTTGTTGGGCTGTTTGAAGTTTGTCTTCAAATATTCTCTGTAGAGCTTGTTTTGTGTTCATGTATATTGCTCATTGGTTCTTATTGTGGAAGGATTTTATTCCCCCATCAAATTTGAAGCTGAGTTTTGCTAGGTATAGATTTTTGCCTGACTATTATTTTCTTTCAATGTTTGAAAAATTTTGTCGCATGCTCTCCTTGCCTTTATGGTTCAATTTGAGAAATCCACAGTGATCCTTATTATTTTGACTCTAAATATGACTTGGTGTTTTTTCTCTTGCCACTTTTAATATTCTTTCCATGTTTTCTCAGTTATTCATTTTGAATATGATTTGTCAGTGCATTTCTCATTGGTTAGGTCTATTTGATGTCCTATAGGCCTCTTGAATGTGAATATCTGGTTCTATTCTGATATGGGGGCATTTTCTTTGATTATCTCTTTCAGAAAGTTCTTTATACCGTTCATTTATTGTTCTGTTTTCCCCTATACCAATCACTCTCTGGTTATTTCTTCTTATTTCATCACATACTTCTTGGAAATTCTGATCATGATCAGTAAGTGTTTTCATGACTATCCTCCATGAATTCAACATTACTCAGCCTCTCTTTGTAGTCTGATGTTCTTTATTCAAGAGCTGAAGTTCTATTTTCTACTGAGTTCACTCAGATGTTAATATCTTCAATTGATTTTCTAATTAGGTTGACTGTGTTTTTCAATTCTAAGAGCCTGCTATATTTCTTTAAGTGTTTCTAATTCTTTATTAAAATGATGTTTCCACTCTTGTAATTGCTCTCTTATTTCCTTCCTTCAATCTTTTGTTCTTTGATCATTTTAATAATCAGACTGTTGTTACTTTATTCTAAGTTTTCATCCAGGTTCCTCTCCATGGAATCCTTGACTGGGGAGTTGTGGGTTTGAGGAAGATAATTGTTTCTCTTTTTCCTTATGTTCTTTGTTAGGGAGTGGGGCCTGAGGTCTCACTGATTATTTCATTTGGGACTTTGTTGATGGGTGTAGGGGTTTTGTCTCTTCATTTATTTGGATGGGGGTACAAGTTGGATAGTTCAGTTCAACAGCTGGCTCCCAAACCTGTGAGTATTTATCAACCTTTATGCTTTCCAATACCTCATGAGATAAGGGAAAAGAGTAGATATGTATAGCCAATGCATATGATAGACAGCATTGAACTGGTTGAATCTTGAATTCATGGAAGATGGACAAGAAAAAAAAAACTTACCATGATCAGAATTTCCAAGAAGTATGATATTAAATCAGTGTACAGTTCTTTCTACAACTGTAACAATGTTAATTATCATGGATGAGAGGAGTACAAGGATTAGCATCAATCTTCCCCAGAGAACTGTCAGACTGACTGGTTTAAAAGCAAACCAGCATTATCAAGTTTGGCATTCACTTCTGACTTCCATTACCTCTGTAGGTAAGGAAAAATAATCTTGAGAGCAAAGGAAATGTGATAGGAAGTTAGAGAGGAACCTGTGAATTTGGACCAAGAGTAGCAAGAGAGTGGAGATGTTGTAGGATATTCTGATAAAATAAAAAAGAGGAAGAAGTGACTGAGGTAACGACTTTAGGGGAGGGTGAGAGAGAGAGAGAGAGAGAGAGGACTAATGTTTAGCTGTTGCCAGAAGAAAGGGAAGAAGGGGGTAACAGAACCTCCCCACCGGGAGGCTATACAGCACAAAACCAAAATGTGTCAGTCTGCAACATTCCAAGCAAAAACAGCAGCAAACCACAGCAAAGCAAAGCCAACAAGAAACAAAAAGCAAACAAAACAAACAAAAATCCAATCTCTTAATGTAAAGTTGGGAACATAATTGGTTATTTTCACTTAGAAGGTCAAAATAGATAGTGGGGGAACATGATCACATCTGGCTCCTGTATCAGGGTGAGGTTGCTGGAGGCCCTGGGTTTGTTGTTCTCTGCTCTAAGTCAGATTCCCAGGAATCCACCCAGTCTTCCTGGGTGGAAGAGATGCTGACCTTCACTGCCACTACTTCCTGTGAAGACAGTCTGTGGGCCTTCCTGTGTTGAGAACCTGAGTGCTTTTGTGTCTGCCTGTCCAGACTCCTCTCCTACTTCAGCTGAGGCCCCAGCAGCTTCCGGAAGTCTTGTGGATCCCAGGGCAGCCCGAGGATTGCTCCCAGAAGCTGGGATAGTGGCCACCCCAAACTTGGGACTCCTGTGGATGATGCTGCCCTGAACTTGTAGATCCTGAGGCCCTTGCTTGCCCAAAACATGCAGCACCTGGGGAAGTCTCCGCCTCAAACTCACAGGGCCAGAGGCAATCAGAATACTGGGCTCCGGGTAGTGGTCAATGGCTGGATGGTGCAGCACCTGGGGAAGCCTCTGATCTGAACTCACTGCTCTTGGAGCAGCCTCTGGATTGCCCACCTTCTCAAGATGGCATTCTCCCTGGCTCTCTGTGGCCAGTTTGGAGGCACATCTGAATGGTGTGCACTAATGCAATCCCTAAGTTTAGTCGAGAAGCAGAAGCCATTCTGATACCAGGGTTTTCTGTGCCAATTTGTCCTTCCTGTATCTGTGTGTGTTCCTCCCTCCCTCTGCAGAACCAGCAGTGCACCTGCTGAGTGGTGATCCTTATAGCCGGACCCTATGTGGTTTTTCTTGTTTGTTTAATGTATCCAAGCCTCTGAGTCTCTAGTTTCCTTGTTTGTCTACTAACGATTTTTAGTGAAATTTTGCCATTCACCCACCTTGCTGAAAGGCACTTCTGCATTTGGTGTCCCGCTTCGGGGAGAGATTCTACGTGCAGCCCTCCCACTGGTTGCCATCATCTTACTTATCTGCATCTATGTCTTAAACACATCTCCTAAATTCATTCCTTTTCTCTTTGTTCAGACCTTTCTTTATTAATTGATTTGACTATTTTACTATTGCTTTCTAGTTTGTGTAATGAAATACCAAACATCAAATCTGCATTGAGATGATCTTTAATTTACTGGATATGTCAGACACATGCACATGCAATATATTAATAAGCATGCTACAGGTAGAATGCAGAGAGACAATGTAAAGAGTGAGAAAAGACACTTTCAGCCTGCCACTATGGTGCATGCTTGCAATCTCAGAAATCTAGGTGGCTGAAGCAGAAGGATCACAACATTATGCTATTCCACTCCTGGGTATCTTTCCAGGGGATTTAGAATCAGCACATTAGAGTGACACGGTAATATCTATGTTCATAGCAGCTCAATTTACAATAGCTAAATCATGGAAGCAACCCAGATGTCCCTCACTGGATGAATGGATCCAAAAGCTGTGGTACATATATACCATGGAATTTTACACAGCAATTAGAAACGATGATATTGCAGCCTTTGAAGGTAAATGGATGGCTATGGAAGAAATCATGCTGAGTGAAATCAGCATAACCCAGAGATCCAAGGGTCGAATATCTTCACTCATCTGTGGAGGCTGGAACTAGACCCTGGCCATTAAGAGAGGTGGTCTATTATCATGTGTTAAATCCAGATGTAATGTAATGTTACACAACCTAATACTTTTTTTTAGAGATGTTGTGGGAAGGGGAATGGAGGGTTAAGGGTGCGTAAGTGGGGGGGGGCACTCTTGGGGTTAAATCCAATTTTCAGAATCTATATACAATATATATTATTTTGTTAAAATTTGTATGCTTGTTCAACAAATAAATTTCTCAATTAAAAAAAAAGAGCACCTTTGCAACTTAGACCCTGTCTCAAAACAACATAAAAAGGACTAGGGATGTAGCTCCTTAATAAATCACACCTAGGTTCAATCCTGAGTACCAAAGTAAAAAAAAATCTTTTTTTGATACATTAACTACATGAATGTAATAGATGCAGAGAGGTCAGCGTGAGCTGAGAGGAGCTTCAGAGTGTTGTGGAGGAAGTGATTATTGTTTGATTAGATACAGAAGGATAGTGACGGGCCTTTGATATCACCACATACAATAGGTATGTATAAACTCAGCACTTGTGAGAAATAGAGACTTTTCTCTCATCTTTATTTTTCTCCCTCAGTACTGAAACAGGTTTTTCTTTCTCCTTCCATTAGGTAATGTGCATTGGAGTTTGGACTCTTCATGAACAATGGAGATTACTTGATAGACATATACTGATAAATGTACTCACACTGTTAGAAAAAGTTCACCTATGAACAAACATCCTTAAGGTATGAAGGTTTTCCTAAAAAATTAATTTTTCTATTTACTTAAGCTGATTTTCTAAATGTCCAACTGCTTAGTTTTATCCATTTTGGATATTTGTCTTCGTACAAAACATTTTAGACATCCTAGCTACTTCCTTTGGAGTTACACAACTTTTGAATTCCTCCTGGAGACACGTGTTCTCATACTCTGCACAATGAAGTACTTGTTTGTCTTGACGCTATTCCCTCTTGGCAATACCGGTTAATATCTTGTCTTTTTAGTTTCTCTTTCCTCACTAGGTACTGTTAGGCATTCCTATCTGTGAGTATCTGCTGCCAACTATCTAGTTTCTCTTCTAAACCATTACTTCTATGTCACTGATAGCTATGATAAATGGGGAATGGATTGAAGAAGCTCTGTGTCATAGGAAGTCATGAGAAGCAAGTAGTAATAATGGATTTGACAGTGAACAGGCTGTGTAGCCTTGGAAATGCTGCTTTCTTCTTATTATTCCTGAGTTTTTTCAGTTGGAAGAGGAGAGGCGACTAGATGTGAGGATGTGTGGTTTTTCACAATTCTCAAGAACCCCACTGAACAGGTCCTAGGGGCTTCATGAAGGGTCTCTGGGACATTCATATTCTTTCCCACTGTATTTTAACCATCCTGACTTACCTTGTCTTTTCCATCTTGGAAATTTTAATACAAAGTGTTCTATTACCTTATTTTTTTAAGTGTGCATATCACTAAATTAGAAGGACCATGGATGTGGCTTGCGTACCAAATACTTGCATATTCTTGAATCTCTTCTGGGATTTATATATAATATCTCTAATTTTCACCATTGAAAAATAGAGAAAATAGTGAATTACTCTTAATTCCTACCTTGTACTTGAGAAAACTGAACTTTAGAGAATTTCAGAAACTGTGTTAAGATCACACAACTAATACATGGCAGAAATATAATTCTAGTTCTAATCTACAAGATTCCGTAGCTGACAAGGTCCTACATTGTCTCCTAATATAGCCCATTTCGCTTCAGCCTAAGCATTATCCAATGGCCAAACCTGTGATCATTGTATCTGAATGAAGTATAAGAAATGACCTCAGCATGAGAAAACTGTGTTAGCTTCCATGTTCTCAGTTCATATTGGATCTTTTCCCATCTTTCCTTCAGTGGCCCACGACCGTGTCCAGTGGATAATTCTACCCCCAGAACCACTGAAACTGACATCACATTTATGTTAAAAATACTGATAAAAGCACCAATTGCTATGTGGGAGAGCATGGAGACCAGAGGAAGAATGTGGGCTTGAGAGAGGAGAAATAAATTATATACTCCATATACTCCCCCCAAAAAACATCTACTCCATTGGAAAGAAATAAGTCATTTTTTACCTTGGAAACCAAATCTATGCAGTTGGTAAATTTCCACCCTGCAGTGAACTTTGATGTCTTTTCTGTTTTGCAACTTTCTTTTGCCACTGTCACAGGAGAAAGCTGCCTCTGTTGGCAGGAAGAAAGAAATTAAATTATGAGCTGAAAACCAGAGAATGGTGCACACAGAAGTGTGCGTGCACACATGCATGCCTTTATCTTGGGATAGCAGTAATTACTAGCTCCCTGCCCTTTTATTCTTTCTACCCTGAGCTGTCAAACTTCTCACCTGCTTTTAAAAAAATCAACAATGGCTAATGTTCTTACTTTTTCTTTTTTAATTAAAAAGCTCCAATTTAAGAGAGCAATAAAGAGACAGAGGCATTGTGCCCCTAGTCACCTGGCTTTTAGCCTAAAGCTATATTTTCTTTCCCTTTCCTGTCATCAGGCAGTCTGAGAACATGACTTGACCTTCAGTACATGAACAAGAATATCTCATTGCTCTTTCCTGATTTTCTCCATTTTTATTTTCAAAACCATGCTTGATCATGGCCCCTGTTCTGAGATTTCTTGACCTTTCAGAGGGAAAATGTCCCCTTGAGTAAGCCATTTCCTTTCCTTCTCTCTCCCACCATCACCACCCTCCTTCCTTTCCAGGCATGGCCTGGACTTTCTGAGTATCTGTTATGATCTCCAAGGCTCCTGTCTTCCACTGAGCACCAGTCTCTTTAGAAGTGCATGGTGGTAGAAAGCAAGTGTAGTGTGGCCACTCTCTAAGTACTTTCTCATACATAAAGTCTTAGAAGAATTGTTAACAAATCCAGGAAGAACTGCTGCATTATAAATCACAGGGCTTAGATTTATATGCATTCTCAAATCCAAGGTTAGTTTTCACTATCAGTTGTATATCCTTGAAAAAGTCTTAATTTCTTTTAAAAACAGCTTAATCAAACTATAATTTTTGTACTGTAAATTTCACCTTTGTAAGTGCAAAATATGGGGGTCTTCAAAATACTCAGAACTGTATATCCATAACCAGCATCTAATCACAGAGTATTTCTATCGCTACAAAAAAGGTACCCATAGATGTTTGTGGTGACTCTATAATCTCCCACCTCCACTCCTATCCCTGGAAACCACAGATCAGATTAGTTTAGTGTTTACATGTGGCCTTTTGCATCTAGATTCTTTCAAATATTTCATTCTGTGGGTACCAATTTTGTTCATCCCTTGATGTATATTGGGTTGTTTGTACTCTTTGACTACTATGTATATTATTGCTGCAAATACACATACAAGTTTTCACGTGTAATATATTTTCAATTTCTTGGGTAAACCTAAAAGTGGAATTTCTGGTCATATGGTAACTCCATGTTTAACTTTTTGAGGCATGGCAAACTGTTTTAGATAGTGGCTGCACTATTTTTGATGCCCATCAGCAACATGTGAGCACTCCAGCTTTTAGAAATCTTCACATACACTTGCTATTTTTTGTAAGCCTTTCCAGTAGTTGTGAAGTAGTATTGTATTGTGGTTTTGATTTGAATTTCCCTATTAACTAATGGCATTGAATGTCTTGTCTTGTGCTTTCTGGCCATTGCATAACTTCCTTGGAGAAATATCTATTGAGATCATTTACCCATTTTTAAATTGAGTATTATTTTGTTGTTGTTGCTAACATTTAAAAATTCTTTATATGTTTTAGGTAAAACATCACATACATGGTTTGGAAATATTTTCCTCATCTGTACATCATGTTTTCAAGTTTTAAATTATATCCTTTAAAGCGAAAAGTTTTTTTGTTCTTTATTTTTTGTGAAGTTCAAATTAACTACCATTTTTTAAAAAAATTTGCCTTGCTGTTGGAATTTTATGTAAAATTCATTGCCTAATTAATGCAATTTGAGATATGAAGATTTTTATTTAACAATTTATAATTTTAGTGCTTGCATTAGGTCTATGATTTATTTTGAGTTAGTTTTTGTGAATTGGATAAGGAAGGAGTCAAACTCTGTTCATTTTCATGTGGCTAATTGTGCTAGCATCATTTGTTAAAAATCTATTTTTTAACCATTGAGTTTCCTTGGTGTTTTTAATCAAAAATCAACTGATCACGTCAGGGTCTATTTCTGAACTTTGAATTCTGTTCCTTGGACCTTTGTGTCACTTCTTATGCAATACCATACCATATTTTTTTAAAAAAATTTTTATTCAATAAACATGGTCTTAAAACAGGAGGGGTTCATCATCATACAATCAAGAACAAAAGTGTAATGACAGAACAAGCCAGTACTGGTGTCAGACCATGGTTTCCCCCTTTGGGTTCCCCATGGTTCCATGTTTCACTTTACTTAAGGCCCAAGTTAATTGGATTTCTTGTGGAAGTCAGAGGTTCCCCTCAGGTTAGATTCCCCCATACTACCTCCCTCTGGTCACCTTGATGTCCTTCCTATTCCCTT
>PVKS010042203.1:0-15574 GCA_004027875.1 Aplodontia rufa
AAAAAAAAAAAAAAAAAGAAAATTGACAGAAACCGAATCTTAGATGACCCAGATGTTGAAAGTAACAGAAAGTAGTTGAAATCAGTTACTGTAACTGTACTCAATGAAGTAAAGAAAATATAAATGAAAAAAATAGAAAATCTCTATAGAAAAACTAAAAGTTTTGAGCACATCAAATTTTCTTGGCTAATCATCACAATGTTTCCATGTTCTTATTAGCTATTTTTATATCCATCTTGTATTGTGAAGTATCTTTTCTAATATTTTGCTAATCTTTAATTGAATCATTTGTTTTCCTATACATAAAAAACCTCATAAAGATATTCTTTATATTCCAATGCAATATATTTATAAGATATATATTTTCAAAATATTTCCACCCTATCTTTTATTTGCATTTTATTTTGTTAATGATGTATTTGGAAGTACAAATTCCTTTAATTTTGATAAAGCCTAATTTAACAAAAAGAAAAAAAAAGGATAAAGACAAGATGTTGGAGTTTTATGGTGTCAGTGGTTACAAAAAGCACTGATAAAAGGGAACCCACTCCAGAAGTTATAAACTAAAGAGCTTAACTACGGGCTGATCACGGGGTTCTGATAACACCACCAAAAATGAATGTTTGCTATTGACGGACAAGAACCTGACCTCAAAACACAGTGTTTCCTACAACAGGCTTATCAAATTGGCCAATAAATCAATCATATTCAGCTTCCTATTCTTCAAAACATGACTCGTGAGAAAATAGGACAATGCCAAAGTTCTTTCTTAATGCTGAAGATTTGTCCCCAGGAGAGTGGGTTTCACAGGAAATGCCAAAGAGTGCTGTTTGGAGACTGCTTTCTTAGAACTGGCACTGGCCAGATGCATTCATACTAGCATACGGAAAGTTATTTTTTAATCGTGACACTATGAAATAATGAAAATAACACCGAAGTCATCGTAAAATAACTAAAATTTTGATGATCAAATCTAATAACAATATGTGAATTCAGACATGTTTATAGTGACCATTATTATTAAATAATCAAGCTATTAGTAGAAGTGGGCTTTCCCTTCCCTGCCTTAGTTAGGTCTATAAGCAAGTCCCTCCTACTTTTCTAGCCTTCTTTTGGGTCATCCCATTTCATAGTTAATGTGGCTGGAGAAATATGATAGGGAGGGAAGGGAAAGGAAAGAGCTATGGGATTTTTGTTAATTAGTCTGTGTTACTGTGGAGCTAAAATATAATGCTGTTGTAAGGTGCTGGCTAATTTTTTTCAGTTGTGCAGAACTGCAGAGCATTTGATTGATTTCCCCCATGAAAACTGATTCTTTTATCCCCTATCTTTTTAATTTATGACATTAACTATGCCTAATATGATTGAAAGAAGATTTCTACAACTAGAGCATTCTAGAATATTTTTCTGCTCTATATTAAATTTTAAGGAAGCTTTCTGATTTCCACTTATTTCTATATAATCCTATTTGTATAGATGCAGCCACACAATGATTTCTTTATGGCTTTCTGAATATCAACAAATTTAATAAACCTTGTCTTGATTGAAATTGCCATCTGGAAACCTAGAAATTATTGATTAATTTTTATTTCCATAGTGTAAATGTAACTCTAAAAAATGTGTCTAATTTCATGAATTATTTTCTAAGTATATGAGGACTTTTCTCTTATATTTTGTGATCGAATGAAAAATACAAAAATCCATATTCTCTTTATCTAATAAATGGTTAAAAAACACATAGATTGTATGCTCAAAAATCAGTTGAGACACAATTTCATATCACAAAAATTGCTATGTCTTCTCCAGTCACTAAAAAGAAAAGTTGAGCTATCACTTTACCTAAGTGAATTTTAAGAAGAAATTGTAATTTTAATTTGAGCATTATTAAAAGTGTGATAAAGGGGGCTGAAGAGGGACTTGGCGATCACAGCATTTATCCAGAATGCACAAGTACACGAGGTCAAACCCCAGCACCCACGTACACAATTAAGTGTCAAAGAAACAAAGGCCATGTGAAAAACTCAATAAAAATTGATTCTCTTTGTCTCTCTCACTCTCTCTCTCTCTCTCTCTCACTGTCCTCTCTTTAAAAAAAAGTGTGATAAAGCTAGTATACCTTCCTGTTGCAGGTTTTCTTCGCAACAAAATGACAGATATTATATGAATAGTAAAAATGTTTCTATAGCAAGTATTTGAAATATTAGTGGTAAAAAGCATATCTTATATAAAGTTTAGTTTACTACGTAAAAGGAAAATCATAATTACAATTGTTAACTATAACTGCAACTGTAAGTAAAAGAATAAAATTTTGCTTTCACGCAAAGATTTCAGAGGAAGATAGAGCCTTGACCAAGAGAGCAATCAAAATATTACCTATAAATCTTTTTCCATTTTTTATATTACCTGTTGGATTTTGTAGGCTACAGAAAATTTAAAATATCAATTAATGTTTATATTTATTAATGTTCCCAAAACTATATAATTAAATAATTGAATATGCCATATTAGGTTAAATAAGCTTTATTATTAAATTCATTTTGTCTCTATGTAGATTCTTTTAATTAACTACAGAGTTATTAGCATGCTATGACTAAAAGGACCCTTGGACAAAGAGTTCAATTCCTATGGCGCAGATGACCTTCACAGTGGGCCTAGAAGGTACAGCCAGTCATTGTTATAGTCTAGATTGTAAATGACCCCAATGTGTTAAAGGCTCAGTCACCAGTCAGTGGAGTTATTGGGAGGTGGGGCCTGGTAGAGGGCAGTTAGGTCCCTGAGGTGTGACTCAAAGGGGATATTGCACTTGGCCCCTTCCTGTGTCTTTGTTTCTGCCACCAAGAGGACAGTAGTTTCGCTCCCCTACTCACTTCCACCATGATGTTCTGCCTCGCCACTGGCCCAAAGCAGTAGTGCCAGGTGACCATGGACTGAAACCATGAGCCCAAACAAACTTGCCTTCCTTTGAGTTGGTTTTTCACAGGCCTTTGTCAAAGTGATGGAGCGCTGACTACATAGGCACTTACACTTTCCACAGAGAGAGTGTTGGGTTGGAACCTGGAACACCAGTGGAACTGTTTCTGATTTTAAACAGCATAAAACTCAACTTCAGCTATATAAAATAATAAACAGAATGTACTGATTCATGAAACTTGGAAGTACACAGAAATTTCAAGTATTATTTGATGATTGTTTCAACAAAGTCACAAGAATCCAAATTTGCTCTGTGCCTCCACCCTCCTGTATGCACCCTTGGTCTCATCCTATCTGAAGAGCCCCTGATGGCTCTCCTCCCAGTAGCAAGGTGGTTGCCCTTTCAACCAGTGCTCTCCTGCTCTAAGATCAGCAAATGTCTTTTGTTTTTGTTTTGTTCTGTTTTTAAAGTTGCTCTGTTGGAATGAAGAGGAGGTTTGTTTCCCAAAAGATGATAACAAATGCCTCCTGGTATCTCATTAAGCTTAATAGTGTCCCATTCTCATTCCTTAAGCAATCACTTTGCCAGGAGTTAAGTTGATAGACTTAAGGCAATCCGGGGACTAGGGGTCAATCCTACCCTAACTGCATAGTAGGGAAATTCAGAGTTTTTAAGAAAAAAGGAGGGGGGATAGAAAATGGATAATATCAATGTAACCAACAAATATTCATTCTTTAACCTCAGGCATAAACACAGAGGCAAGAATTCTAATGACAATTTTAATTAACATCTTAGCATGAGAAAAAAAATGCCTAAGAGGAAAAAGTGAATAAGTTTTTATGAGACATATTTTAACTTCGTACTATTCTAAACTTATGCTCTCTCCCTCTCCACCCTTCCCCCCGCCACCATCTTAGCAATATAATCCTTAAACTCAATGGGTATAAGTGCATTTCTTTTCTCAGTATCAAGGAGAAGGGACCACTGAGTGGACACCAAGCTAAAGAGCTGAGGAAACAGTGACACAAACCTAAGCAAGTGCTCAGGGTTTCAATGAGGAACACCAGCTCCCCTCTCCTGCCCCTTACCTGACCCTTAAATACTTCCCTCCAAGGGAAAAAGAATGCAAATTCTGCTGTGTCGATGGCCATGGCATGGGCTGCACCATATTTGATGGGCTGCTGTGGCTCAATGCTGGTAGCTGTGAGTAGAACTCTACACAGACTTCATTCATATTAGAAAAAAAGTTGTTGGTAAGGCATTTCTGTTCATAACGTTATCTCTGCCATTTAACTTATAAACCATCAACATGGGAAATAGGATTGAAGACTACTGCATGGCTGCAGTGCTCGCGAGAGGCATGGAGGGGACAGACGTCAGGATAAGTCTGAGTGGAGCTGTTCAACCTACCTGGTACGGCACATTCTCCAGTCCATCCTCCATGCGGAGGGGTAATGACTGCTTGTTCAACTATTTATAAAGGTATTTTTGTCTCCTCTGCTGTCATTCTTTATGAGCAAAATCACCTTGCTTAACAAGCCCAAATGGAATGAGTAGATGGGAGGATCAGCAACAATCCACAAACAAGGGTGGAAATAAAGTGAATGAGTGTGTCATGAGAAATAAAGAAGAAAGAAAATCAAGCAGCGATGAAACAGTTCAAGGATCCTGGCAGAGATCACAGGTGGCTCTGGAGGGTCAATAGTGGGAAAGCACACACGCAGGAGAGAAAACGCAAGGAGAAATGCTTTTATGGCCGGCTGATGACTTTGCTCTGGTTGTATGAAATGCAATAATCTCCTTACAAGTGACATCTTAAGAAGACTTGACCTATCTAGAGCAAAATAAAAGGATAGGCAGTGGATTTCTACCCTGATCATGGCAGCCTAGCTCTTTTTAAATCAATCATTTCATTAAGAATAACTGAATAACATGGACAAGCAGTAGCTTGTCAAAATATCTGTTTGAATTCTCCAGAAAGCTACTGTAGTGTACATCATGACCTACTCCTTACGTCCCACTCTGACATTGTTCAAGCCAGGAAGTGTGTTGGCAGCCTTGAGCTTTCCAAAGATCATTCTCAGGAACGTGTCCTCAGCTGAAGAGTGCCACCTCATCCTAGGTCATGCTCCCTGCCTGGGGCAGCCCTGATGCCACAACAGAAAGACCCCATCCTCACGTCAATACGGTTCAAGTGTAAAGGGCTGTGCCTTAGCCCACACACCAGGTGAGCACTGCTGAAGTCCTCAACGTTCTGGCAGCAACCACATTGCAAACTTGGCTCCTCCTCCTGCTGTCATGTTCCCTTCACTCCTCCACAGGGACTGATGGGCAAAGAACTCACCAACAAATTACCTGTATGCAGATCTACATCTGAAGTTTGCTTCACAGTAATAGGCAGCTCAGGGAATCAGGTGGCAGTATAATTATTAAAATTTTCACTGATGATGAACTGAGATGGGATACCAGTGTGTGCAGAAACTGGGGGCAGGGAGACCCACTAGTAATTGCAAGGTACAAAACAGGCCAAATTATAATTATTAGGATGCTGGGATGGCTGTGACTGGCACTTTTCTGGGAAAAGGCGCTAAAAGACTGAGATTAATTCAACTTCAATTTAAGAAGGTGCAAAAGATGGAGACCTCCTTGTCATCATTTGAACCCTCTCCTGTAGCCAGGAGGCAGAAAACATTGAAACAAAGGCCCAGAACTTAATTATAAGAATAAGAGTCCAAGAGAGAATGAATTTTTAAGCTGCGCAACTCTGCTATGCTAGTCATGTTCCTGAGATGAGGTGTAAATGGGACCCTGAGCCTCTTGTTCAAGACTGGAGGGCTTAGAAGATTCAAGATTTTCAAGCACACCAAGCCAAAGGACCTTATGCCATATCTCAATGTAGATCCCTAGAGCTCCGAAGCAAGGTCATGCCATCTGCAGCAAAGAATAAAATGAGTTTTGGGAAGAAAACATTCTAACAGACAAATCAGATGACCGTGCATGCCCGGACCTCAAGAGAACAGGAAGCACAGTGGCCTACCATGAGCCGAGTTCTGTCAGACCATCAAAGACAGGAGGGTCCAGCAGCACTCCACTGTCAGGTGTAGGAGCTGATTTGGTATTTTACTTGAGCAGAGCCTGAGAGCACAAGAAAGCCACTGATGTCATCCTCTGTTAGTGCCCTCAGCCCACACCCAGTTTCTGTGTGTGTTCCCCTGACCAACTGAAGGAGAAAGAGAAATCACGAGCTTGCTTTACAGATAGCTTATCTTGGCAGGTAAAAGCCACCAGGTGTGTGTGCCCCTGAGAGAAATTGGGAAGGGTCCATCTTCCCTGTGGGCAGAACCTTGGAGAGTTCAGCTAAACACCCTCGCTGTGGAGAAACAGAAGTCATGGAAGGTCAGGATACAGATATATTTGTGAATGACTTTCCACCTGATTTGTCATTAAAAGACCCAGAAAGAGAAAAAAAAAATAGAGACAAGGACTGTGAGAAACACAGGGGTCTGTGGGATATTTATGGGGCCTGAAGTTCACTGTGGCATGCCACACAGTGGCTGTGACATGTCAGTACAGATAAGCTGTTCTCCCTAGGAAATTCTACCTGGTGTACTTCCAGTTAGGATGGACTGCAAATGAGATTTCCTCATGAGAGTTGGAAGACGGAAGGGAGGGAGAAGTTATCCACTTATTCTTCTCCCACTCATTTAGTCAAACATGATTCCACATACTGCTATAACGAAAACCCCCAGAGAAAGTCCCAATACAACTAATTTTGAATTAATCAAAGGGAGAATGCCCCAGAGGTGCCTGAATTAATCAGATGGAAATCTTGTAGAGATGAGGCCTTCCCTGAGACTCAGGGGCCCTAGCCAGCGTAGGGGAAGGAAAACCGTAAAAATATTTCCATATGCTGATACCTGTACACTCAGCTCTTTTTGCAAATATGCCAATTCACTGCACTATCATAAACCAACATCTGGGCCTATAGTTGACCCCTCCCTGGTCCACATCTTCCTCCAGATTCCTAAAACTTAAAACAGTTCAGGGGTGTGAGTAACACTCTATGGTACAAAGCCCTGGCTTCCCAAGTGCAACTTTGTCACCGAGGTCACGCACACGGCCTTCAGACTGTCATTATGGGGTTCCTGCTCAGGTTCCTGGGTCTCCAGCCCACCCACAGTCTTCCCTGCTGAAGCCTGTCTGTGGTCTCGGGGCTCCAGCATTAGATGCAGAAGGACCTTTGTGATGACCAAGTAGCCCTGACATTGCCTTACTCTGTGTGCCCTGGAGTAAGCCTCAGGGCACATGGAGGAAGAAAAGGCAAAGAGCCCTACACTATCTCCAAAATTTACACAGCAAACACACAAACACACTGTTCCATTTAAATTTTAAAATATACAATTGAGGGGGTGGAGCAGTGGCTCAGTGGTTAAAGCACTTGCCTGGCATGCACAAGGACCTGAGTTTGAAACCCAGTACCATATACACAACTAAATGACAGAGAAACAAAGGCCAGATGGAAAAATAAATAAAAATTGACTCTCCTCTCTCTTTCTCTCTCTATCTCACTGTCCCTCTCTTTTAAAAAAAAATGTACAGCTGAGAAAGCCAAGAGTTAAAAGCAGGCAATATGAACAGGAGGAATGAACTTGGCTTTACTGGACAGAGTTTTTAAAACACTGATGATATGCACAGCATATTAATGATAAGATAGAAAATGATGGCAAAGAGTAAAATAAAATTAGACTGATATTCTAGAACTGAAGAACACAACTGCAAATCAAAGTCAATGGATGGATGCTCTTAACAATAGTTTAGCGGTGGCTGGAGAAGACTGAACGACCTAGTGGGTACATGGCAGGGAGGGGAAAGTTCAGAGTGCAGACTTCCCAGGGATCTGTGTGTTTTGGACAGGAGTCTGCTTTTGGGTCTCTGGAGTTTAGAGCAGAGAATTCCCTTCCTGTGCTTTCCAGGTAGGAGTCTGCTTTCAGGCCCCTTGAGTTTGGAGTGGAGACTACAGGGGAGGGGGGCATTCCAGGCTCATATCATTCTTTCAGGCCCCCCATTCTGAGCAAGTGAGGGCCTCAGGACACAAAAGTTTCAGGTGTCATCTGTCCCAGGAGAACAAAGTTCAGCGCGGCCACTCCTCCAGAATCAGCGAGCTATCCTTGCGGCTGCTTCAGAATCCACAAGATTGCAATGGCTGCTGGGACCCTAGCTGAAACCGGTCAGGGGTTTGATCAGGCAGACACAAAATTCCCAGGGTTTCAACCAAGGAAGGCCAAAAGGCTATATTCAAAGGAAGCAATGGTGCTGAAGGGCTGCACCACATCCACAGGAAAAGAATACCAGGAGGATTCCTGGAATCTGACTTCTGGCTGACAAGAGCAAAACACAGTCCCTCCAGCACCCTAACCCTCCACTCAGATATCAGACGTGATCATCCACCCCCACTGTATATTTTTACCTCCTCAGTGGCAATAACTCAATCTTCCCAACTTTCCATTTTTTGTTGTTGTTGTTTGTTTTGTTGTTTTGTTTTGTTTCTTGATTCTTTTGCTCTGTTTGTGTTGCTATGGTTTGATGTTGTTTTGTTTACAATCTTGCAGATCAGTGCATTTTCTCTTTGTGCTGTATAGACTCCTGGTAGTGAACTTCTCTGCTACCCGCTTCTTCCCTTTCCTCTGGCAACACCTAAACTTATTCTGCTCTCCCTCACCCTCCCCTAAAGTCATTACCTCAGCATCTTTCTCTTTCTTTCTTTTCTTTATTTTATCAGAATATCCTACATCATTTCCACTCTCTCGCTTCTCTGGCTCCAAATTCTCTGCCTTCCTGTCATACTTGATTTGCTCTCAAGAATTTTTTTCCCTAACTAGGGAGGGACTGGAAATCTGAAGTGAATGCCAAACTTGAAAATGGGTATATAGTCTGAGGGCTCTAATAGAAGATAACTGCTAAACTGTTTGCTCATCTCATAGTTGGTAATTAACACTGTAATCAGATCGACCCTATCTCCTATATACATTGGCTATACATATTGACTCTTCTCCCTTATCTCATGAGGTATTGGAAATTGTAAAGGTCAATAATAAATCACAGGTTGAGGAAACTGTCATTGAACTGTGCTATCCACCTATATCCTATCCCAAATAAGTAAAGAGACAAAAATTTCACACCCATCAATAAAGTCCTAAAGGGAAGTAACCTGTGAGAGATATCAGGCCCCACTCTCTGACATTTAAAATTAGGAAAAAGGAAATAATTCTCCTCATCAAACCCACAACTCCCCAGCCAAGGTTTCCATGGATAGGGACCAGAATAAAAACATAAAAAAAAATAGTACCAACAATCTGATTATTAAAATAATCAAAGATTTAAAAAAAGATTCAAGGAAGGAAATAAAACAGCAATTACAGACCTTAAAGATCACTTTAATAAAGAATTAAAGACACTGAGAAAACATGTAGCAGAGCTCATAGAACTGAAAAACACAGTCATCCAAACTAAAAGCTCAGTGAAAGATGTTAATACTACAGAAAACTCAGTAGAAAATAGAAGTTCAGCTCTCAAAGAAAGAACATCAGAAAATGAAGACAGGCTGAGTAATCTTGAAAGCAAGGAGGATAGACAAGAATAAGAACCTTACTGATCATGATAAGAATTTCCAAGAAATATGGAATGAAATCAGAAGAAATTACCTGAGAGTAATTGGAATAGGGGAAAACACTGAACATCAAATGAATGGCATAAAGAACCCTCTCAATAAGATAATTAAAGATAATTTCCCACCTATCAGATTTGATCCAGAAATTCACATTCAGGAGGCCTATAGGATCTCAAATAGACCTAAGAAAATGAGAAACTCACCTAGACACATCATATTCAAAATGAACAACAGAGAAAACATGGAAGAATATTAAGAGTGGTAAGAGAAAGACACCAAGTCATATTCAGAGGCAAATCAATTAAGATCACAGTGGATTTCTCACACTCGTCCAAAAAAACAAGGACAGCATGAAATGAAATTTTTCAAACATTGAAACTAAATAATTGTCAGCCAAAAATACTATACCCAGCAAAACTCAGCTTCAAATTTCATAGGAAAATAAAAACTTTCCACGTTAAGAACAAATTAGCAACATACATGAACCAGCTCTTCAGAAAATACACAATTCTTCAAACAGAGGAGCAAGCAATCAACTCCCAAAGCCCACAATCAGCAGAAAGTCAATAAAAGCATAGCTCACTAAAAGATACCCAAGATGGCACAAAATACAGGAAAGGTCACAATGTCAGCATTCCAAAACCACATATCAATTCTAACACTGAATGTGAATGGAATCAATGCTCCAACCAAAAGACACAGATTAGCAAACCGGATCAAAAAACAAAATCCAACAATTATATGCTGCTTATGTGAGATGCATCTGACAGCCTAAGACAGCCACAGATTGACGGTAGAAAGTTGGGGGGAAAAACCTACCATGTTTATAGCCTGAAAAAGCAAGCCAATATTATGATACTCATATCTGACAAAGTAGTTTTAGACCAAAAATTAGTCAGCAGACACAAAAAAGGCCACTACATCTTAATTAAGGGAACACTACATGAAGAAGATATAACCATAGTTAACATTTATGCACCAAACTCTTATGCTCCCAAATATATTGAAAAATTACTTCATGACATTAAGCCACTTACAGATCTCAACACAATAATATTGGGGGGACTTTAATACACCTTTATCACCAATAGATCATCAAAACTCTATAAATCAAATGAGCCTAATAGACATCTACAGAATATTCCATCCCAAATCAGTTAAGATTACCTTTTTCTCTGCCATAAATGGATCCTTCTCCAAAATAGATTATATAGTAGTCCACAAAGGTAATCTTAGCAAATAAAACAAAGTTGATATAATCCCAGGTGTCCTATCATTCCACATTAATATTATCCTAGCAATTAACAGTCAGAAAGTACATAAATTCATGGAGATAGAATCGTACACTCTGAAATGAAGAATTGACCATAGAAGAAATGAGAATAAAAATCAAGAAATTCTTGAAAACAAGAATGAAGACACAACACATCTTAACCTCTGGTTCAGTATGAAAGCATTTTTAAGAGGTAAATTTATAGCACTGAGTGCCTTCATCAAAAATCTGGAGAGATCCCAAATAAATAAACTTATGCTCCATCGCAAATCCCTACAAAAAGAGGAACAATCCAATTCCAAATCCAGTAGAAGACAGAAAATAACCAAGTCAGAGCCAAAATCAATGAAATTGAAAACTAAAAAACAATAAAAAGAATCAATGAAACCAAGAGTTGGTTCTTCAAAAAAATAAATAAAATCGACAGGTTCCTAGACAACCTCACCAAAAGAAAGAATGAATGAAGCAAATCAACAAAAATCAGAAATGAAAATTGAGACATTACCACTGATGCATCTGAAATACAGAGAATTATCAGAATCTATATTGAAAAACTATATTCCTTCAAGTTGTAGAATCTGAAGGACATGGACAAATACCTCACCACATATGACACTTCCAAACTGACATAGTAGGATATTGACCAGCTTAACAGACCAATATCAGGTAGCAAAATTGAAACAGAAATTAAAGGGCTTCCAAAAAAGAAAAGCCTAGAACCTGATGGATTCTGAGTTCCATTTGACCTTTACAGAAGAATTAACACCTCTCCTTAGTAAGCTACTCCAAGAAATTGAAAGGGACAGAATTCTCCCAAACTCTTTGTATGAGGCAACCGGAACCCTGGTACCAAAATCCAACAAAGACATGTCAAGAAAACTACCATAATGAACATAGACACAAAAATCCTTACCCAAATCCTAGCAAACTGTGTCAAAAAGCACATCAAAAAGATAATACTTCATGATTAAATTGTCTTCATTCCAGGCATGCAAGGCTTGTTCAACATATTCAAATAAATAAATGTAATTTATCACTTAAATAAAATTAAATATAAAAACCATATGAACATCTCAATTGATGCAGAAAAGGCCTTTGACAAAATCCAACACCCATTTATGCTCAAAACACTAAAGAAGATAGGGATCAAAGGAACTTACCTTAATTTTGTCAAGGCCATTTATGACAAACCCACAGCCAACATTATACATAATGGAGAAAAACTGAAAGCATTCCCACTAAACTCAGGAACAAGACAAGGCTGTCCACTCCCTCCTCTTATTCAATATAGTCCTTGACACCATAGCAAGAACTATCAGACAAGAAAAAGAAATCAAAGGAATTCAAGTAGGAAAAGAGGAAGTTAAACTATCTCTATTTGTTGATGACATGATCCTATACCTAGAAGACCCAAAAAACTCCATCAGAAGACTTCTAGAGCTTATAAATGAATTCAGTAAAGTGGCACAATACAAGATCACCTCCCATAAATCAATAGCTTTCCTATGCTCCAAATATAATTCTGCTAAAGTAGAAACCAGGAAATTCCTCCCATTCACAGTAACCTCAAAAAGAATAAAATACTTGGGAATTAATCTAACAAAGGAAGGAAAAGACCTCTATAATGAAAACTATTGAACATTGAAGAGGGAAATTGAAGAAAAACCTAAAAAGATGGAAAGGCATCCCATGTTCTTGGTTAGACAGAATAATTATAGTTAAAATGGCCGTTCTGCCAAAAGCACTGTACAGATTCAATGCAATCCCCATTAAGATACCAATATAGGAAAATCAATTCTCAAATTCATTTGGGACAATAAGAAACTCATAATAGCCAAAGCACTACTAAGCAAAAGGAACAAGATTGGAGGGATCACAATACCTGAAGTGAATTTATACTATAGAGCTATAGTAACAAAAACAGCATGGTATTGGTATCATAACAGGCAACAAGATCAATGTAATAGAATAGAGGACACTAAGACTAACCTCCAAAACTACAACCATCTGATACGTGACAAAGGGGGCAAAAATATGCAAATGGTGTTGGACAGACTGGACAAAAATATGCAGACAATTGAAATTAGATCCTTATTTCTCACCCTATACAAAAAATCAAATCAAAATGGATAAAAGGACTAGGAATTAAATTGGCAAGCATACAATTATTAGAAGAAAAAAATAGCATCAACCCTCCACCATATTGGTAGGCTCTTGCATTCTTAACAAGACCCCCATAGCACATTAACTAAAATCAAGAATGAATTAATGGGATGCCATTAAACTGAAAAGCTTCTGCACCGCTAAGTAATTAGTCAAGAGTGTCAAGAGAGAACCTACAGAATGGGAGAAAATCATGCCCTACTACCTCTCTTTCAGGGGGCTAATACCCAGAATACACAAAGAACTCAAAAAACTTAACAACAAAAACAATCACTCCAATCAATAAATGGGCTACTGAACTAAACGGAAACTTCTCAACAGGGGAAGTGCAAAAAGCAATCAGAGAAATGCAAATCAAAACTGCACTGAGATTCCACCTCACTCCAGTCAGAGTGGCAAAACTGAAGAACACTAACAATTACAGATGCTGGATGGGGTTATGGGGAGAAAGGAACACTAAGTCACTGTTGGTGGGACTGAAAATTGGTACAGCCACTCTGAAAAGCAGTGTGGAGACTCCTCAAACAATTATGGATCGAACCACCATATGATCCAACTATTCTACTCCTAGGTATTTTCCTAGAGGAGTAAGAATCAACACATTACTGCAACACAGCAAAATCAATGTTCATAGCAGCTCAATTTACAATAGCACAATTATGGATACAACCTAGATGGCTCTCACTGGATGAATGGATCCAAAAATTGAGTTCTGTTCAGCTATTAGAAAGAATGATATCATGTTTTTTGTAGGTGAATGGATGGAAATGGAAAAACCATGCTGAGTAAAACAAGCCAAACCCAGAGACTTAAGGGTCCAATGTTTTCTCTCACATGCAGAAGCTAGAGTAAAACCTAAGAGAGGATGAAAGTTAGTAAGTTTAATAGTCCCACCAAATCTGAAGTAACACATTAGCTGTGAGAACTATAGCTATGAAGAGGGTGAGGAGAGAAAGGGAGGGAGGGAAGGGAGGATAGATGGGGGTGTTCAATACTGTAGGGTACATTTGACTCCTATGAGAACCCCAAACATATCCAGACAGGCATATAAATCTAGTGATTTCAATGTGTAAATTATATGTATATGGTTACTATTTTCTGTAACTTGGGGGAACTACAGAGGAACCATGAGATTGGGGAGCAGGAGAAGGAGGTAGATACTGTACAAGGATCAGGTTAAAGCAACTCTGTCAATATGTATGTTTGGATAAAGGTGGACCAACGAATCTTCTCAGTATGTAAATTGATGCTGATTCAATTAAAAATTTTAAAAAATAGTGAACTATTGAAAAAACCTCTCCTCAAACTGGGAACAATATAAGTATGCCTGGAAATACAGAAACTTACTTTAGACCATATGATCATGTGTGCAGATAATCAATTATTTCTAATTAAGCATAATTATTATAACTATGCATACATAACAAGGTCATTGGCCTTAAAAACGTAAAAAAATTTATTGTAATTATTGCAGAAAAATAGGAAATGAAGGTTTATATCGTAAAAAATGTTAAAGGTGAAGATAGAATATGTTCTTGAGTTAGAAGACTCAAATTTCCAGATATCATTTGTCCCCAAATTGGTTCATATTTCAACAACCAATACACATAAAATACAGTCACTGGTCATCTAGAAAAATACAAATTAAAAATGCAGAGAAATAATGCAGCAGAATCCCTAGAATGCCTAAAATCTAAAATGATTGGCCGTACCTGGTGCTATTGAGCAAATAGATCTCTCAAAAATTGCCACTGGGAGAGTGAAGTGACATAAGCTCTTTGTCAAATCATTGGGAAACATCTGCTAAGATGAAGTATATACACACCCTAAGACCCAGCAATTTCATTCTTAATTATTATTGGATTTTAACATTTATCTTTATCAATCTTATCTAGAATGCACACAAGAGGTGTTCTGGTTCACAGACAGATTGCTCATTTATTACCTCAAAATCAGTGTGTTGTCTCTTACCCACTTTGCCTCAAGTCTTGCCTGAGACCATGTAAATAGTCCAGGGGAAATTTTCTTACTCAAGTGGCCGGGTCCTTCGTGGGCCAGGGTCAAAAAAGAAACTATTTTTGTCTCTTCTCTTGAATGTGTCCCCTCTCATTTCCAGCTCTTTTGAATGTAAGCGAAATTTCTTTTTTTCACTCTTTTTCTTAAGGAATTGAGTTGTTGTACAATCATAAATGTATATAAACAATATGATGTGCATTTGATTCTAATCCAGAATTACCTCCATATCACCCACACCCTTCTATATTTTGCCCCTAGAACAGATATACCTGTGTGTATGTATAAGCGTGTGTGATGATTGTAGGTGGAATTTCTGGAGAAGGCAGGCAGTCAGGTAGTAACATGGCCCCAGGTCCCCAGACACAAAGCTAACCAAGGTGTCCAGCTCTTCAGTTTCAGGGTAGACGAGAGAGTTTTACTATCTTTTGGATCAGAGCAATTAGCTCCTTCATTAGGAAATTGGCACATGAAATGTTTCCAAATGGTCTCTGTTGTATGTTTGTTTCCAGGGCTGGGACTCTTTACAAGAACAGTAAAAATCCAG
>PVKS010042204.1:0-15557 GCA_004027875.1 Aplodontia rufa
TTGCATTACATTCAAATATATTTGGTAGATAGAATATAGATCACATACAGGTATTTGTTATGGCTTGGATATTAAATGTCTCCCAAAAGCTATTGTGTTGAAGGCTTGGTCCCCAGCCAATAGAGCTTTTGCAGGCTGTAGAATCTGTAGGAGGTGGGGCCTAACTGAAGGAAGTTAGGTCATTGGGGGGACATGCCGTAGAAGAGTATATTGAGGCCCCTCCCTTTCTCTCTTTTTGCTTCCTGGACACCATGAGGTGAGTGGGTCATGCTCATGCTCCCCACCATGATGTTCTGTCTTGCCACAGGTCCATAGCAATGGGGCCATGCAAACATGGATCAAAACCTCTGAAAATGTGAGCCAAAATAAAGCTTTCCTCCTTATAAGTTGATTTTCTTGGGTATTTTGTCACAACAATGGAAATCTAACAGTATTTATCGAACTTTTTGTTTCAAAACCTTTAAAAACTGAAAAGCAGAAACTTTTAAAGAATATAGCCAGGTGTGGTGGTGCACACCTGAAATCCCAGCAGCTTGGGAGGCTGAGACAGGAGGATCACAAATTCAAAGCCAGCCTCAGCAACTTAAGAGAGGCCCTAAGCAACTTAGCAAGAACTTGTCCCCCACCCCCGCAAAAAAAAAGTGGGGGCTGGGGCAGTGGCTCAGCAGTTAGAGTGCTTGCCTGGCATGCACAACGACCCAGGTTCAAACCGCAGCACCACATACACAACTAAGTGTTGGAAAACAAAAACCAGATGAAAAAATAAAGTTGATTTCCTCTCTGTCTCTTTCTCTCTCTCTCTCTCTCTCTCTGTCTCACACACACACTTTCTCTATCACTCACTCTTAAAAAAAAAAAAAAGAGTTTCTCAGTGGTTAAGTACCCCTGTCCAAAAAAAAAGAAATATATATTTACCCTTCACCTAGAAACAATAATTATTTTATTCAGACTGTCTGCTCTCAATTTTATAAACATGCTTTTGCTTAAGCAAGTTTTAGACCTTGACTCCAATTCTTCCACAATGATTCAAGCTTGAAGTCTTTCTTTTGTCCTTGCCTTAAATCTATAAATAGAATTTTTATTACATATTATACTTTATTTGTTCTTGTTGCAGAATTTAGTATTATGTATTGGTAATAATCAAAAGAAATATTTTCCAAATTATTTGATATCATCATTTAAATGAATCCTCCTGATAACCCAACTCTATAAAAATTTAAATCTTTTTATATTTCAATTGCTTTGCACAAAAGCCTTAAATAGTTTTCTTCCTTTTGAAACAGTATGTGCAGAATATTCTTTGACCTTTGCCCGACTCGGGCTCTGACTGAAAACATCTGTTATTGCACAGGTCCACAGCACAGAGATGCCCAGATGCTCAATGACTCCAGATGCTTTTTCAGTCATTTTCATCCTATATTCTTTTGTATCGCTCACCACCAGCTGCCACTGTTGCTCCTGATCCAGCTTGGAAAGCTTTTTTTTTTTTTTTTATTCTCCGCTAATATACTAGGAAATCAGCCAAGGAACTTGTTATCGTTTGTGATAAAAATAACTAGACCCCAAGGATCTTATAAATAAACTGAATTAATTTAGTGGGGCCTATTTTTTTTCTTACTTCCTATTTCTTGCCTAGGTTGTTAGCTAAAAATTATTTCCTAACAAAGAAGGTGTTACCTCATACATATACCTCATATGCATTACCAACAAAATTGAATGTAAACGTATGCATGCATAGTGCATCATTTAATAAAAGGTTTGCATCTGCATGTGCTTCTCAGAAACGCTTTGAGGACAAGGACTCTATTTCTTTACATAGTACCTGGAACATAGAGTTTAAAAATATCTGTTCAAGGGGCTGGAGCGGTGGCTCAGTGGTTATGGCACTTGCCCAGCATGCTCAGGTACACAAGTTCAAACCCCAGCACTACGAACACAACGAAGTTGGAGCAATAATAGCTACATGAAAAACTAAATAAAATTAATTCTCTCTCTCTCTCACTCACTGTGCCTCTCTCTTTAAAAAAAAAATAGGGGCTGGAGCAGTGGCTCAGTGGTTATGGCCCTTGCCTGGCATGTGCAAGGATACGGGTGCAAACCCCAGCACCACATACACGTTTAAGTGTCAGAACAATGAAACCCACATGAAAAACTAAATAAAATCCTCTCTTTCTCACTGTCCCTCTCTCTTGAAAAAAAAAACTGTTCAATTAAATGAATTAATGGATATCATAGTATAGCCTTCTGATGCGACAGAAAATTTTTTTTAGCTTATTTGTTCTTTTGCATTTAACCATGAGAGGTAAGTGGGAAGAAGTAGAGTGAGGGTTGTTGGTAGGACTCCTGAGCTCTAAGAATAGGATCTTTGTCTTTTCCTTTTATATTCCTAGAGGCTAGATGAATGCCAGGTACACAATACGTAATTAATTTGCATAGTACCTACCATATGCCAGACCTGTTCTAAAGACTGGTTTGTGTAGTAATTCTACAATTCTGGAAGTTCTGGAAGTCCAGACTCTTGCTTGAGAAGAATAAAATCAACTGTAGATTTGTACCATTAGACTTCACAAGCAAAGAAAGTTGCAGAAATTAGTTATTAACTAAATTATTTCCAAAAATATATCTAGCAATATTATGTAAGGGTGAGAGTATTGATTTTAGAACCAGTTCCAGGTTTGAATTTCAGTTCTGCCTCTCACTAGCAGTGTGACCTTGGGCAAGCTTCCTCTCAGTTCTCCCATCTATAAATGTAATGATAGTATTAGCCCTAAACTTCCAAAACTTCGAGAACTGTTAAGGTAAGATGTAACCAAGGAAGCACAAACATGGAGTCTTTGCTATGGTTAGTTCTCCACATTCCAAGTCACCATGATGTAAGAAAAAGTATTATATAAATTGTTAGGGACTGAAGCAGTGGCTCAGCGGTTACAGCGCTTGTCTGACATATGTGAGGACGTGGGTTCAAACCCCAGCACCATGTACACAATGAAGTGTCACAGCCATGAAAGCCAAATGAAACTCTAAATAAAATTGATTTTTTCCCTCTCTCCTCTCTCCCAATGTCCCTCTCTCTCTTAAAAATAAATAAATTAGTAAATAAATAAATAAATAAATGGGGGCCCTAGGATCTTGTCCAAGTTTTGCTACCAGCTAGACATGAGATTTCTTAATCTATTTACTCTCTTTAAGCTTCACATTCTTAACCTAGAAATTGGGCTAAACCACTAATCCTTTGGTCCCACTGTCAGAGATTCTGATTTTATTCTCTTTTTTTTAAAAAGAGAAGGACAGTGAGAGAGAGAGAGACAGAGACAGAGAGAATCATTTTTATTGAGTTTTTCACATGGCTTTCATTGCTCTGACATTTAGTTGTGTACACGGTGCTGGGGTTTGAACCCATGTACTTGCACAAGCCAGGCAAGTGCTGTAACCACTGAGCCACCGCTCCAGCCTCTGATTTTATTATTTTGGGATGGTCCCGACCATCGTGGTTTCTAAAGCTCCTCAGGGAAAGTCAGTCTAATGTGCAGCTAAAGTTCATGATGACTAGATTCAATGAAATTTTTGCTTCTTTGTTAAGTTTGGAGAGAAAAAGAGAGCCTTGAACAGATTTCCCCCTGGGCCCAGGGAATTGGAGATGCTGCCATGACCCCAATTTCCAAAGATCCTACTCTAGCTTTTCTTAGTCTGTGTCCTTCCTCCAAGTGGGGAGAATGGTCACAATGCTGGAAGGAGTCTGTGATACATGAGGACATGCCCTTGCACAGACTGTCCATCTAGATCTGTGTACCTGAGACCTGAAGTTCTCTGCTCAAAGGTCCCTAAGTCAGTACCTGCCCTGGCCTTCCCTAGGTCCATACCCCACAGCAATCCATTCTGCAGGTATGCACATCCCTAAGCTAGAGGGATGTGATGGAGAGTGTCCCCAGATGTGCACACAGTCATTATATGAGGACTTCTGAAGACAGGGATGGGAATGGCACAGGGGGAAGGAAGTTCAATGCCTGGCCCTCCTGATCTGTCAAAAGGAAGGCAATGTGGGTTTCCAATGTGGACCAAAACCAAAAACAAACAAATAAAAAATCAAGCAAGTAAATAAACAAACAAAAACCCTCAGGCAAGGAAGTATGTAAGCTCGGTTATACACCACACTGGCATGTGTTAAAGTGGTAGGAATCAGGGGCATGCAAGGTGGCCTGAGTTCAGCCCACTGTGATCATTCCAATGACAACCATAAAGGGCTTTCATGAGGACAGGTGGGTTGGAAACCATGATGAAGATGCAGAATCTGGAGTTCTAGAGTAGTGGCTTCCGAATTAAGGACAGATGCCAGTACTTGAAAAAATGTTCCTTATTGTATCCAAAAAAAAAAAACAACAGTGAATCTTTTTTTTTTTTTTTTTAAAGAGAGAAGGACAGTGCGAGAGAGGGGGAGAGACAGAGAGAATCAATTTTTATTGAGTTTTTCACATGGCCTATCATTGCTCTGAGACTTAGTTGTATACGTGGTGCTAGGGTTTGAACCCGTGTACTCGCGCATGTTAGGCAAGCGCCGTAACCACCAAGCCACCACTCCAGCCCAACAACAGTGAATCTTATGTAAAACTCTAGGTATTCAATTTAAAGGATTATTCGATATTTGGTTACTATTCTTTGTATTTTTTATTTTCCCTTTTATGAACTTAAAGGGATAATAGATAATAAATTTTCATTTTGGAGTAGTTATATTTGTTTTTAAAAATCTTTATTTTGCCCAAACAAAGCTTGGCTATAATAGGATCCTGTTCCAATTACTGTTCTGTAAAATCCAGAGTCTAGAAACACCTGCTTTAGGATACAGAGGAATTTAGGCTGGGATTTGGTTGGCCTAATTATCCAAATGCAGCCAGTGCCCAGTGTCACTATATGAAGTGGAGGTAGCAGGTGTCAATATTCTCTGCATGTCCACCTCTTTGATTAACAGTCTTCTATTGCATGGGCTCTAGGGTTAGACTCCCTGGTTTTGAATCCCAACTCTGCCCATTACTGTATGTATAGCTTTAAACTCTGGTTACTTAGTTCTTTAGCCTCTTGAACCTGTTTTCCCATTAGCAAAATGGGAATAATGGTCCATGCACTGGTGGTGTATAAAGCACATGTTAATATGCCTAAGATATAAGAATAGCTACCACTTACTGCATGTCTACATTCAAAGGTAGCTCCCTTGCAAAAGGCAACTTCATATGCCCCAGGAGGGACTGTGGGCATAAGAGACGGTCCCATGGAACCTGTGCCATGGGGAAATAGCTCTATATTTAACTCTAAGCACTGAAGCTGTATCTATTCCTTTATATACTCCCTTGGGTCTAGCTTCTTTCATTTACCACAATATTTTCTTACCAAACATTTTATGATAAACATGTTCAAAAATGAAAAAACAAAATGCATAAGATGTATGTCCTTTTAAATTTCCCTCAGCATATTTCTATCATTCCCAAAAGTTTTCTTATGCCCCTATGCAATCAACATTTCTTCCCCACAAGTAACCACTTGCTCTCTCACTATAGATTTATTTTGTCTACTCTGGAATTTTGTATAAATAAACCATACAGTACAAATGGTTTTGTGTCTGAATTCTTTCACTCAGTACAATATTTTCTTCCCTAACACTTTAGTATAAAAATATCCAGTCATAAAGCAAAGCAGACAGAATTTTAGAATGAGCGCCCTATACTCACCACTAGACTCTAGAATGAATTTCACTACACTTGCTTTAACACTTCCATTCGTATACCTTATGCATTTTGTCTTTTCATTTTTTTGCAGAGCCAGGGATCAAACCCAGGGCCTCACATGTGAGGGAAGCACTCTACCACTGAACTAAACTCCAGCCCCATTTTTATGCATTTTAGTTTACCCCTAACTGCTTCATCATGCAGGTCAGACACAATTATTCATGTTGTTGCATGAATCAGTTGTTTGTTCCCTTTTACTACTTAGTATCCTATTGTATGGCAAAACCACACACATGGTTTATATGCTTGCCTGTTGCTGAATAATTAAATTACTCTCAGATTTTTGTTATCACTAGAGTAGCTGCCATGAACATTTGTGCATCAGTCTTTGTATGGATATATGATTTTTTAATTTTTTATTTATTTTTTAAAAGAGAGAGGGACAGTGAGAAAGAGAGAGAGATTGAATCAATTTTATTTAGTTTTTCATGTGGTTTTCATTGTTCAGACACTTCACTGTATATGTGGTGCTGGAGTTTGAACCTATGTACTTGCACATGCCAGGCAAGCTCCACAACCACTGAGCCACCACTCCAGTCCCATTCTGGTAACCTTTTAATTTGTATTTCCCTGATAATGAATGTTACTGAGCACATTTTCATGTACTTATTGGCTGTGTATGAAATGTCTATTGAAGTATTTTTCCTGTTTAAAAAAAATAGGTCATTTGTCATGTTCTTCAATTATAAGAATTTTTTTGAGAGAGAGAAAGTAAGAATCAATTTCACCTAGCTTTTCATGTGGCTTTCTTGCTCAGACACTTCATGGTGTACATGGTGCTGAGCTTTGAACCTGTGTCCTTGCACATGCCAGGCAAATACCGTAACCGCTGAGTCACCACTCCAGCCCCAAGAACTCTTAATATATTGTAGTTATATGCTCACTCTAAGATTAGTAATGAAAATACATTCCTCTAGTCTATGGCTTGTCTTTTTTGGAGATGGAGAGTGTGAGCATTGAACCCAATGCCTCACACATGCTAGGTAAGTGCTCTACCCCTAGCGACACACCCAGCTCTTTTTATTTTATTTTAAGACAGGACAGGTTCTTGCTATGTTAGCCAGGCTAGCCTTGAACTTGTGATCCTTCTGCCTCAACCTCTTGAGTAGCTGGGATTATAGGCATGTGCCACCATGATCACTTTAGTGGCTTGCCTTTTCATTTTGTTAGTGATCTCTTAAAGAGGAGATTTAGAAATTTTGATGAAGAACAATTTTAAATGTTTTATTTTTAATGCTTTTATGGCTCTTCATTAAAGCGTGTATTTCCACTTTGTGCACATTTCCGAATGTCATTTACATTTCACAATTTTAGAAAAGATTCAACTTTTTTCCAATGTAGATATAACTTCATTATAATTCTTTTTTTTTTTTTTTCATTATAATTCTTAACTCTGAGATTGGAAAAAAAAATACCTCAGTTGAAGAGCTGGAAAATTAGAGAAAGTATCACAGAAAGTAAAGTAAAAACACTTGAAAACTAGGAGGAAAAAAAATACAGAGCAAGTTCAGAAATCACAATACCCAAAAGAAGAGAAAGGAAAACAGAAAAAATGAAAAGGACAACTGAGTAACTAATGTCTCCTAGACACTTATAAGGATATGAGTTTCCAGATTAATGGCCCTGAGTGCCCAGCCCAGTGAAGTAAGTTGTAGATACAAGGAATATATTGTAAAGTTTCAGAATGCTAAGGACAAAGAGATACTGCTTGCATCCACAGAGGAGAGTGGAGGAAAAGCTCACACATGAAAATAAAGTCAAAAAGTAACCAGAATGACTTTGGCTGACCCAATAGCAACACCAACAGCTAAAAGTCAGTGGGGGAAATGTTTTCTTCATTCTGAAGAAAACTAATTTCCAACCTAGAATGTCTGTGCCCAGGGGAGGTGGTAAAGACATTGGTAGATTACAAGATTCCAGCTATTCTCAGGAAGCTATGGTGGGATATTGCTGAACAAAAATGAAGGAACAAACCAAGAATGTAAAAGACATGGGTCCAGAATGCAGAAGATTCATACAAAATGGAGATTATGGGCATTGTCAGGCTGATGGTTAAGGGATACCACAAGATGACAGCTGAATGTTCTGCATGGAAGTAAATCAATCTAGACCAAAGTACATCCGCTGGCTAAGGAAGTGACTTTTCCAGGAAATTAATAATATAAGTCTTTATTGGGCTGGAGAAGTGGCTTGGCAGTTATGGTGCTTGCCTGGCATGCGTGAGTAGGCAAGTTCAAACCCCAGCACCACATACCCAAGGAAGTGACTGAGGAATGAAAGTCATATGAAAAATTAGAAGTTGTGCAAGATAGGACAGTAATCATAGCTTGCTAAATAACTGGGCCGTGACTTGTTTGCATGATTACAGCAAAGCTGAGCATCCTGATTAAAAAAAAAAAAAAAATCTGAGGCCTAAAATGCTCCAAGATCCAAAACTTTTTGAGTACCAACCTGAGCTCACAAGTGGAACATTTCATTTCACACCTGACCTTTGGTAATGAGTTGCAGTCTAAGCATAGGCACAGTGAAAATACATGTAAAATTACCTTCAAGTAATGCATATACAATATATATGAAACATAAATGAATTTCGTGTTCAGAATTAGGTCTCATCCCCAAGGTATTTCATTATGTATGTGCAAATATTCTAAAATTTAAGAAAATCTGAAATCCAAACCACTCCTAGTCCTAAGCATTTTTGATAAGAGATACTCACGCCAGAATATAATTGCTGAAGATTAATCTAATCAAAAGCAAAATATAAGCAGGCACAGTGTTGTACCCTGTAATCCCAGAGGTTTAAGAGGCTGAGGCAGGGAGACCACAAGTTCAAAGCCTCAGCCTCAGCAACTTAGCAAGGACCTGAGAAACTTATAGAGACCCTGTCTCAATATAAAAAATAAAAACAGACTAGGCATGTGGCTCAGCGGTTAAGCACCCCTGAGTTTAATACCTGGTACAAAAAAAATCAGAATATAACTACCTTGAGAAAATGGAGAAATAAAAACTTGAGGATAGGGGCTGGAGCGGTAGCTTGGCAGTTACGGCGCTTGCCTGGCATGTGCAAGTACACAGGTTCAAACCCCAGCGCCCATGTACACAACTAAGTGTTGGAGCAAAGAAAGCCATGTGAAAAACTCAATAAAAATTGATTCTCTCTCTCTCTTTCTCTCTCACTGTCCTTCTCTCAAAAACAAAAACAAAAACAAAAACAAACTTGAGGATATTGTTGATTTGGATCTAGAAAGTTCCCCAAGGGTTCATGTGCTGAAAGCTTGTTCCCCAGTGCAGCAGTGTTCAGAGGTGGGAATCTGGGAAAGAGATTATATCATGAAGACTCTGACCTCAATGGATTAATCCAACAAGCAATTCTAAACTGCAAGGATTATTGGGAGGTGGTGGAAACCGTAGGTGGTGTGGGGTGTAGCTTGGTTGGAGAAAGTAGGTTACTAGGGTGTGTCCTGGAATGGGCGAAACTTGTCCCCACCCACTCCTTGTGCTTTCTCACTCTGCTTCCTGGTCACCATGAAGTGAGCAGCTCTGTTCCACCAAGCCCTCTGCACCACCGTGCTATGCCTCACTATAGGCCCATAGCAAAGAAGCCAACTGACCAGTAATGGAAACCTCTGAAACCATGACACAAAATAAATCTTTCCCCTTCTAAGTTGTTTTTTCAGGTATTTTGTCAGAGACCAAAGCTGACTAACATAGGGGCAAACAGAGTGGGACAATGGAGAAAGAGCTATAGTCCCCTCTTGTATACTATTGAAGTAAATAGGAAATGCCTAAGCCTAGCACAATGACAGGATCATGATTTGACAATTTCACAACATTGCCCAGTGAGGTCTCAAATTCCTCAGTTCAAGTTATATTGCCACCTCAGTCTCCTGGTTAGTGCAACTTTAGACACACACCATCACACTCAGCTGTAAATAGATTATTTAGAAACACAAAATAATCATCTAAAAGATGTGAAAGATTTCCTTTGGGGAGGGGATAGCCAGATGAAGAAAAACACTTGATTAAATGCAACATTCAGGGGCTGGAGCAGTGGCTCAGTGGTTACAGCGCTTGCCTGGCATGGGTAAGGATGCAGGTTCTAACACCAGCACCACATACACGATGAAGTGTCAGAGCAATTATGAAAAACTACGTAAAATTGATTCTCTCTTTCTCACTGTCCCTATCTCTCTTTATAAGTAAATAAATGCAACATTCATTCATGATTTTTTTTTTTTTGGCACCAGGGATGATTTAACCCAAAGGGTGCTTAGACTAAGGGTCTCACTAAGTTGCTGAGGCTGGTTTTGAAATTGGAATCCTCATGCCTCAGCCTCTTGAGCTGCTGAGGTTACAGGTGTGCACCACCTTGCCCAGCCCATTCATTTTTTTAAACTTTCTCCCTCCTTTTTCCTTTCACCTTTCCCTTCCTAAATCCAATTCTAAAGCCATTATGTGGGTCAGAGCAAAATAGGCATCCTAGCAGAGTGACTGTCTAGTGTGTAGTGCGTTAGATGCTGAATAAGTTGAGGGTGGTGTCTATGCAGGAAATGGGGCAGAAGTGACATTAGGAGACTGGTTAAATATGAGGGAGTTACTCAAATAAATAAATATCTCACTTTGGAGAAGGGAGTTACAAAAATGAAAAAGGATAAAACTGGATAAACCCTGCCATTTTGAAAATGGGAATAATTTGTGGGGACTCATGGATTTAAAGAAATACAGACATAAATAGAAAAAAATAAAGTATATGTATGTATGTGTGTGTGTGTGTGTATATATACATATATAAAGATATATATATATATATATATCTTTCCATTGAGAATATTTTGGAGCAGTTACCTGCCAATAACAATTAGAAATTAAAGCATTTACACGTTTGGCTTCTGAATAATTAAAGTTTTACTAAAAGGAATCAAAACTAGTTGAAGAAGTTGATTCCAGCACTGAGGCACGGGAAAGATGAGTTGTACATGGAACATTTGAGTGAGCCACAAAGCAAAGAAGTGCTCAAAAAACAAGAAGGACACAGAAGCCAACTTGAAGGGACTCCACTTGGCAAAACCTGGGATGAGTAAATATTGATTTAAACGGAGTTTCTCCCATTGATTAAAGCAGGAAATCACAAGTCAATTGTGATTGATTATGTGTATGAAGAGAGATGCAGGTACATGCCAACATGCCAACTGTGCGAGTGGCAGGACCTGCCCATTTAGAGAGTCTCCCTGCTGCTCCCCAGCCAGCGAAAACCTGGAGAAAACTGAGTATGAAGGATTATTCCAGCTCAGGAACAGACTTCCACTTCAGAATTTTATTGCAGAATGTAAGATTACTATGTAGTTGGTGACAGAGAACCATGCTTAACGGACACCATAAGATGGTGTAACAAAGAATGCAGCACTTTCGTGACCTACTGAACTTTATGATGGAGTTGAAGATAGTTTTGCAAGTTGCTTAAAAGAATAGGTAAGAGCAATATGCACTACTTCCTCCTTCCCGGTTGTACTCAAGCCTTATTGAAGAGATAGGAACTCTCAACTGGGAAAATGTTGTATATGTATCACAGAGTTAAAAGCTGAAAATGCTTCTATTCTAATCACTCTCAAGTTGAAAGCCAAGCACTCTGCAGAATCACCAGATTGATTTGTGGATTTTCCCGTTCCATTTTTTATTTCCTGGACATCACAGAGCTCTTTAATAAGCATTCATAGTCAGTTTTTGGCAGCCTCAGAGTCACTGAAGGCATTTGGGGACGTTATAGACAAAATCAATCACCTGGGTACGTGAGACAGAAAAACCTACACAAAGTACAACAGTATGCAGCATGCATTAGGGAATAATGCTTCCGTAAATATAGAGGTAGAATTTTGGTATCCTACTATGCTTCCTAAGTGCTGTTTCTTAGTGCTGACTGTATCATCTGATCCCTGGGAATTAAGATGAGAAGGGATATACATTTATGGGATCCAGAAATGAACCTGTTATAAAATGTTAAAAGATGTTTACAATGCTTTAGAATTTGATTTTTCAGCTTGTACTATCTTAGGAAAATAAAGCTGGGGGCTGAAATGGTTGCTCAGTGGTTGGTGAGCTTGCCTATTATATGCGAGAACCCAAGTTCAAACCCCAGCACCACATAGTAAGTGTGGGAGAAACAAAGGCCAGATGAAAAAATAAACAAAATTCATGTCCTCTTTCTTTATCTCTCACTCTCTCCCTTTCAAAAAACATCTGATTTTACTGTGGATAATAGAATTTTGTTATAGTAAGCCTACCAACTTGATGGTACCATTACTAATCAAATGTGTGATAATTTCCAGTGTGGACAACCTCTCCATTAAATATGTTTATATGAGTGATTGAGAGTATTACTGCAGGGCGGTTTTTTTTTTTTTAAAGAGAGAAGGACAGTGAGAGAGAAAGAGAGAATCAATTTTATTTAGCTTTTCATGTGGCTTCATTGCTCTCAGACCTCGCTGTGTACATGGTGCTGGGGTTTGAACTCCTGTACTCACACATGCCAGGCAAGTGCTAATTGCTGAGCCACTGCTCCAGCCCTTACAGGGCAGATTTTTAACAACATATTGGGTGACTATATCTATTATAATGAGCCAGTTACCTTGAAAATATCTAGGAAGAAACTAAAATAGGAATGTAACATTTTAATGCCAGGTACAGTGGCTCACACCTAAAATCCCAGCAATTTAGGAGGCTGAGGACCTCAAGTTCAAGACCAGCTTAGACAACTTAATGACAACCTGTCTCACAATAGTAAGGGGTTGGGATATAGCTCAGCAGTACAGTGCCCCTGGGTCCAATCCCCATTACTACCAAAAAAAAAAAAAAATACAGAGGAAAGATACAGCAGGCAGGCAAGGTATGGAAGAAGAGAAAGGGTTTGGAGCTTCTATGCCCTCTCCAGGAGTCATTCTTCAGATACCTCCACAAGCTCAGACATCCGGAAGCTCTCCAAACCCTGTCCTTTTGGATTTTATGGAGACTACACAGGCATGATTGAAACAGAGACAATTGTGTCAGAATACCATTGAACAAAAATAGCGTTAGGGAAACCCACAATGGCCTGTGTTTTCAGAGTGATCTTGGCCTCTCTGGGTAGTATTTCTCCCTCCAGGGATGGGGGTCTTCTGATCTGCTCAAGTGGGGGTCTTCTGATGTACTATCAGACAAGGTAGGTCAGAGAATTTCTTTACGGTGAGCCTCAAGATAGGAAGGCACAGGAAGACTATAGTTTCTAAGGTCTGCCTTGTGGAAGAGAAATTCTAGTTTTTGTGGTTGGAACCATGGATGAAAACCAAAAAAAAAAATGTATATACCATAATATCATGTTTTCATTATCTGTTTCATTAATTTACACTTTAATGTTAATTGTTTTCTTTTTATGCCTGCTTTAGTTTTAGTATCATCTTCTTTTTCCAAAGTCTTAGTGCGGAAGGTTACTTTATTGATTTGAAATCTTTTTCTAGCTTAATATATGCATTTATAGCTATTATTTCCCTCTAAAAATGGCTTTATCTGTACACCATGAGTTTTCATATATTATGCTTGCTTTTCACTAATCTCAAAGTATTTTTCTTTTAAATTCTTTGAGGGTTGGGGATGTAGTTAGAGCACTCGCCTAGCATACACAAGGCCTTGGGTTCAATACCCAGCATTGGAAAAAAAATATTGTAAGCAATTTCTACTCTGACTCTCTGGTTACTTAATGTGTTGTTTAGTTTTTATCTATTGGTGAGTGTCCTGTTTTTTTTTTCCTATTGTTATTTCTTTCCATTGTGATCTGAAAACATACTTTGTATTATTTCTATCTCTTTAAGTTTACTGAATTTTGTTTTATGGCCTAACAGACAGCCTATCCTGGAGCCATATGCCTTTTGTGAAGAATATGTATTCTATTGTTGGATGGAATATTATACAGATGTCAGTTAATTCTAATTGGTTTAGAGTGTTGCTCAAGGGCTGGAGCAGTAGCTCAGCAGTAGAGTGCTTGCCTGGTATGCTGGAGGACTCAGTTTTGAACCCCAGTACCATATACACAATTTAGTGTTGGAAAAATAAAAAAGCTAAAGAAAAAAATAAACAAAATTGACACAGAAAATATTCTCTGTTTTATGAATGTTACCCTACCTTTCTTTAGATCTTTAACCATACTTTTCTTTAGTTCTGTGAACATGTTTATAATGGCTATTTGAATTCTTTTTTTTTCCTTTTAATGAAAAACCCAATATCTGGTCATTCTCGTAGGTTCCCCCCACCCCACATACAGATGTATGAGTATATTTTTCTGTTTCTTTGCCTGCCTGATAATTTTTTTTTGTTAGAAACTGGATATTTAACATAATATATGTAGCAACTCTGAGTTCGGTAGCATGACAAACAGTCCCAGACTTACTATGGTTCCACTTACAGTTCTTCCACCTTATGATGGCATGAAATTGATACATATTCAATAAAAACCTTACTTGAAGTTTTGAATTTTTGACCTTCTAGCAATAGTCACTGCAATACTGTTTTTGTGATGTTCAGCAATGGCAGTGAGCTGTGGTTCCCAGAAGTTACAAGATCAAGAGGTTAAACTAACTGAAACTGAGTGGTGAACTATGTTGCTGAACTCGAATGTTCAATAAGTTAGGTGTATTTTATGTGTTTTCAGTTTTCAGTAGCTTTATCAAAACATAACCCCATCTTAAGGGGAAGCATCTGTATTTATTTGCTTGTTTAGTGATTGACTGGATTTGGCAAAATTCATCTCTTGCCCACACATACACAACCAGATGTTAAACTGCATTAATTGCCAATTTAAATTGATTGTTTTATTGTTTCCAACAGTATTTGAAGTAAATTGCTCCATATATATCCATTTGAAATATGACCCCTTTGAAGGTATAGTTTACAAGGTGAGTATGTGATATTTGTTCTTGCTCCAGGAAGGCTCCTCCCTGCTGTCTTAATCTCTGATCTTTCCTGCAAACTAGTCAGTCTACAAGTTTTCTCTACATCCTCAGGGGATTGGTTCCAGAACCCCTTGCAGATATCAAAATCTTTGTATGCTCAAACTCCTACTATAAAATGGCATAGTATTTGCACATAACCTACATATATCTTCTGGTTCTTTTTTTGTTTGTTTGTTTTTGAGAAAGGGGGGGAGAGAGAGAGAAAGTGAGAGGGGGGAATCAATTTTATTTAGTTTTTCATCTGGTTTTAGTTGTTCGACACTTTGTTGTGTACATGGTACTGGGGTTCGAACCCAGGTATTCACATATGCCAGGCAAGCCCTGTAACTGCTGAGCCACCATTCCAGCCCCATCTCCTGGTATTTTTAAAATCATCTCTGGATTACTTATAATACCTAACACAAAGTAAATGCTATGTAAATGGTTGTTACACTGTATTTTTTAGAGAATAATGATGAAGGGAAAAAATTAAGAAAATTTAAAGGTTGGTTATATATAATTCAGTGGTTGCTAGTGCGTCTTAATCACAGGAGAAGCTCCTGTAGTGGGAAGTGGAGTCCTTGGCATATGAAATGGACAAGAATTTCCGCATAGGCCTTCAGAGATATATAGATTCACTTGCGAAAGCAGACGCACATTTAAGGAAAAACAGCAGTTATCTCAAGAAAGAGACTTTATGCTGGCGGTAGCCAGAGAGACTGCAACCCCTTGGCTCGGGGCATTAATATTAACAGAGGAACAGTAGGGGCTGGACTCGAGCCAGGGCAGAGTAACTCGATATCCTGTTAGGTCTTTTTTTTTTTTTTTT
>PVKS010042205.1:0-15574 GCA_004027875.1 Aplodontia rufa
CCATCCATCCATCCATCCATCCATCCAACCATCCATCCATCCATCCATGTTTCCACCCTTCTTCCCAACTGTTCGTCCATTCCTCTATCCACCCATCCAGGGTACAAAGTTAAGAATCACCTACGTCCAGGCACAACCCTGGTGGACTCTGAGGACACAGTGGTGAGCAGGCAGGGCAGAACCAGGGATTTGTGACCTGAAGCTAATGCAATTTCAGGGCCCTTTTTAAAAGGGCCATGCGAGGGAAGAGTCCTGGAGCTTAGCCCTCATTGGCTTCCTAGCAAAGCCTCCTGTCTTGGATCTCATGTCCTGGTGCCACTGATGAGGGCTGGGTCTCTGCCAGGCCAGGACTTAGATCAACTTGGATGAAATCCACAAGACCACTGCCCTGGAGAATCTCGAGTCCTCCTTCCTCCAGCGGCCTTTTCAGCGCCCATCTGAATCTGCACAAGATGCCTGCGCTCCTTCCCCATCGCCTGTGCATGAAGCGCCACCTGCTTTATGGTTGCCGTAAAAGACCCAAGCTTTTCATGAGTATGGCACCTTCACTGTCCCTTGTGGTTGGCACCACCTGTGCCCTATGTCTCCCGCATCCCCTTCTCTCCCTGTTTCTTTACCTCTCACCCTCGTGGGGCAGCCCCACAGCCCTCAGGTCCCTGGGACCTTTGCTTCTGTTCTAAGTGGGCTGTCAATCAATTCTCATTACAGGTAGGCATCTTCCTGAGTGGGACCCATGTGTCAGCTGCAGGAGGACACTTCCTCCATCTCATCACACTGGTTAACATCAAGTCACTGCTGGGGCAATGCTGGACCAGGAGAGGAGAGCTCTGATTCAGGTGAACTTGGCCTTCCTATCTGTAACTATGGAATCAATTCTGGCAAAGCTATGTTGAACCTTTTGAGGTGCATGAGGCCTGTCACTGGGTTCATAGGGCCCAGTGTCCCAAGCAATAAGGGGCCCCTCACTTCTCATACTTCTTTTGCTGATGTCCAGGGGGCCAATGCTCCTGGACTCCGTTGCAGGTCCAGTCTGGATGCTCAGAAGGCTTGGACTCATCTCTGCTCCATTTTGCTGTATTTTATTTCTGTTGTTGTGGTAGAAACTTCCAATTCTGCTGTGGCAGGTCTTGGTTCTTTGTTTAAATTCTGCTTTCATCCACAGGACTGTGTAGCAACGTCTATGTGGCATTATATAAATAACAGCAGAAGTAACTGTAAAAGCTTTGTTCCTAAATAGTGCTTTTGATCATTGAAGTGCTCTGAAAATATCAATTATTTAATAAACAAAACAGAATGTCATAGTTTATAAATTCTCAGCAAAACAGACCAGGTGTTTCCAGGTGGGAGACCATGGCAGGTTTGCAGGTGCTGTTCTATGGAGCAGGTCCAGTGGCTACTTGATGAGCTTTGGTGTCAGATGGAGCAAGCCCTGCAGACCACTGGGCAAGTCCAGGGACTCTGGGATCCCTACACCTCTCTGCCTAACTTTGGGTGCGCTATGTTCCTTTCATTCCCACCAGCACAGACTTAGGGATGTCAAATGGGACCCCAAAGTCTGAAGCAAGTGTATTTAGTTCCAGAATGCCCAAAACCCAACTTGAAACTCACCGAAGGTACAGATCAGCCTGACTATGGTCCCAGGCAAGCTGGGGGTGGGGGCAGGCCTGTTTCTTTTCACCTGGATTGATATGGCATCCATTGCTACGATCTTTCTGATATGCAACCTGAGTTGAGCTCAGAATCTCCTGGTTGCCTGGAATGACACTTACAGAAAGGCATGAGTGTGGCTTTAGAACCTAAAGCGGGTCACTTCTTTCTAACGTGGGGGGGTATGGAGGGCTCAACAGCCCCACAGTCAGGACTTGGGTGGGGGCTTGCCTCCCTAGGGTGACAGAGCCCAGTGCTCTACCTTGCATGGCTACCCTACTATGCATTACTTTGTTTTGTATTTTTTATTGGTGCATCATAGTTACACAGAAGAGCGGATTGGTGATGCTGTGTTTATACGTGCAGAGGACACAGCTACATCACTCACTTCCCAGCACGTCCCTTTCTCTCCCCTCCTCCCTCCTCTATTCTACCAATTCCCCTTCTATTACTATAATTATTATTTTAATTAGTGCATTATAATTATATATAGGTGCGATTCATTGTGCTATATTTGTACATGGACGCAGCATAATTTGGTAGATTTCTTTCCCCATCCTTCTCTGTTCCTTCCCCTCTGCCCTGCCTTTCCATTCCCTTCTTCTACCCTATTTATCTCCTTTTTATTTTTGTGAAATCCTTTTTTTCCTTTTTTTTTTTAAATTTAACTCTCTCTCTAGCTTCCACATGTGAAAGAAAACATTCAACCCTTAACTTTCTGAGTCTGGCTTATTTCGATTAGCACGATCCCTCCAGTGGCATCCATTTATCAGCAAATGGCATAATCGCATGCTTCTCTATGTCTGAGTGCAACTCCCTTGTGTATATGTTCCACATTCTCATCATCCATTCTTCTGTTGATGGGCACCTAGGCTGGTCCCTTAACTTGGCTGTTGTGAATGGTGCAGTTATTAACAGTGGTAGGCCTGCGTCCCTGGAGTACGCTGATTTTAGTTCTCTTGGATCAATACCCAGGAGTGGCATAGCTGGGTCACATGGTTCCACTCCTAGTCCTTTGAGAAATCTCCAAACTACTTTCCAGAGCATTTGTACTACTTTACAGTCCCACCACAACGGACGAGTGTACCTTTTGCCCCACATCCAGCAATTATTGTTGTTTGTGTTCTTGATGACTGCCTTTCTAACTGGAGCGAGATGAAATCCCAGCGTCGTTTGGATTTGCATCTCCCTGATTGCTAAGGATGTCGACCGTTTGTTCATAGCTCTGTTAGCCATTTGTATTTCTTCTTAGATCATTTGCCCATTTATTGATTGGGTTATTTGTTTTCTTGGTGTTGAGTTTTTTGAGTTCTTTATATATTCTGGATGTTAATCCCATCCGAAGAGTAGCTGGGAATCATCTCCCCTCACTCTGCAGGCTCTCTCCTCACTCTTAATTCTTGCCTTGGCTGTGCGGAAGCTTTTTGATTTGATGCCATCCCACCTATTGATTCTTGTTTTTCTTGAGCTGCAGGAGTCTTGTTAAGGGAGTTGGTGTGTGTGCCTATATGTGACAGTGTTGACCCTGTGTTTTCTTCTAGCATTCACAGTGTTACTCATTACCCTTGCAGCAACGCCCTGACCCCACCTCAACCTGGACTTTTAATCTAATTTTATTACAAAATTAAAGCAAAGTCACACCCAAAATGCAACACCATAAAACCCCTAGACTTACTCTTGATGCGAATTCCTAGAAGTTTTCCAAGCTACTCAGCCAAAATCAAGAGAAGAAAGGAGACAGTGAATTATTTAGAAGCATTCAACCCTAGAAGCTTTCAAATCTGGTCCATGTGGTGGCCCTTCAACAAGCCACAGCTTGCACATTTTAAAAAGTCTTTTCTCTGAATCTTATCAGCTCCATGCGAATGGGTGCGGGTTTTATACTGAGGCTGGGTAGTTGATCTTACACATCTGCCCCTCCTTGCTCTCTCCCGTCTCCCTCTCACACACAATTCACTGCAGGCGAGCCAAATTTTGAACCCAGGTCCCTCTGCTTGTCCAGTCCCACCCTTCCCTCAGCACCCCCTGGAAGTCCATGTCCTCCAGAAATTGTCCCAGCCCTCTGACTACCCGCCTGTGTCAGCACCTCCCTCTTCCCCCAGGAAAGGGGTGATGCGCATTCACTTGTGGGGGCTTTTTCTGGACTGGGAGCCTCTTGAGGGCCAAGACAGGCCTCCTTCATGGTCCCTTCTCAATCCTGCCACTGCCTCACACAGGGAGGCCCAGGAAGGTCACGTCCTGGTGGGTGCTATGAGCCACACTGTCCCTACTCAGTGTCCGCCTTCCCAGGTGCTCCCCCACCCAGCTGGTGGCTCTGATGCCTGGGACCATTTTGTCTCCTGGGTCCAGAGGGTGAGCTATGGTTTCCATGACAACCCTCGCAAGTGGGTATTGGGGGTCATGTCTGCACAAAGGAAGGGGCCAGCCCACTCTGTCGACAAATGTGTTCTTCGTCTGCAACATCGCAGTTTTGTTGCCATAACATCCAAAGTGCGTTTACTGGGGCTGGGCTAACGCAGCTTCTGCGGGCTTCTGACCACTACGTGCGATTCTAGAGTCTATTTATAACAACTTCTTATGGCTCTTTTTCTAGAAAACTGAGACTTGGCCCTTCAAAAAAATTTTTTTAACATACTTTGAAGGAATCAAAAAAGAAAAAAAACATAGGTTGACACCGTATGAGCAAGTTTCGGGCTTTTGCAGTGACCACCTGTTCCTATGCAGGGCCACAAGGATACATCACTCTGCCTCTGCAGAAGGAAGACTCAGTTTCCCCTTTCCCTCCTGTCAACCCTGCCCCATCCCCAGTGGGCTTCCCACCTACTTCCCAGCAGGGTTTTCTCCTTCCTTTTCATCTTGGCCAGGCGATTGTTAGAAATTATTATCCACATAGCTTCAGAAGAGTATTGATGTAAAACAAGCACTTTCTGAAATCACCATGGCTAGAAGAGTCCTGTTTCAAGTCGATGTGTGATGTTTTACTTCTCCTTGACTGTGAATTTGGGGTTAGCAATTTCTGCCTATTGGTTTTTCTTCAAAAGAAGAAAATTCATAGCTGTATTATAAATTTAGAGGATGGTTTTTAAAAGGAAATAAATTATGCAAACCTCCTGAAAGTCCTCTGATCCGAAGGTCAACTTGGGTGCTTCCCCCTGCCCATCTCCTAACTCGCCAGCGTCCCTGCTCACCGGCCCAACCCCTTTCATCCTCTTAATACCCCAGGCTCATTCCTGCATGGGGACGCTTTCTCCACCCTCAGTTCTTGCCACAGAGTAGATACCCAGGAGCCCTTTATGAAAGTTGGCAGGTGGATTTTGTGCATTTTAGAGAAGCGCTGTGGCTCACAGGGAAGCATGTATGTTAGGTGTTGGGGCCCAAGTTCAAGTCCCAGCTGCAGCCCTTCCAGGAGTGACCGGGACTGCAGCACCCGGTCTCTAGGTTTGGCCTGAGAGAGTGGAGTCCCCGGGTAATGCTAGCTAAGCGCTATGCAGAGGGGACGTGGGTCCTATGCTGGAGCCACAGTGACAGCTCTGGGGACAATAATGAGCTGCTGTCATGCAGGTTACATTTTGTCTCAGTTTTTGTTTTGTTAAAGCAGATTCTGGAATGAGTGCCAGAAAGTTCTTCACTCCTGCTGGAGTTGTGCTGGTGGAGTGCTTGTTGAGGTTGAGGGCCAGCAGAGTGAAGCATCCATCCTCCTCTGCATCCTGGACCCCAGGCTTCCCCGGAGCCCACTTCTCTGTGCCAGGCACTGTGCTGGGGACAGAGAGACGAGCTGAGCGTGGGTTTAGGCACGGCTTTGTGGGGGGGTGCTGGAGCAGCCCCCTCTCCGTACCAGTCTCTTGGTCTGATTTATGCCCTGCAGCAGACTACCTGGCACTGGGTAATTAATACAGAACAGAAAGCTGCTTCCTCATCCAGCAAAGGTGAGTTAAGTATTTACTGTGCGCCAGGCACCATGATCCACCTTGACACCCCAAGAAATGACTACCCACTCTCTAGGCTCAGCGGAGACAAAGGCTCACCCTGCAGACACTACATCAGCTCAGAGTCAGGGGACTGTGTCCATTGTTAAGTATGCTAAGTGGGGGTCAGGGGAGGCTTGGGGTGTCAGCCTGAGAAGGGCCTCCTGAGACGTGGATGGGCAGGATTCGGGTGCATGGAAGACGGTGAGGGAGAGAAAGACAGGCAGCCCGGAGAAGGCATGCGTGAGCAAAGGCAGGTTCAGCTGCTGGAGGGGGGTGGCCTCTGCTTGGTGAGCAGGGTCAGGGTCTCAGTAGAGGAGGGGGATTAACAGCGACACCCAACGAGGCTTTCCATGCAACCACCCTTCGGATCAATTACCATGCTTAACCTGCTGTCCTGCCCTGTGAGGAGGAGCTTGTTTCCCTGGACAGTGAGGACACAGACACACCAAGGTCAACCAGCTGGGGAGCTCCCAATGGCCCTGGGACTCAAACCCAGGCTTGCCTGGGCCCATGCACTCCTCTCACCCACGTGGGGCAACCCAGGGGAACCTGCTGCTTGAATGACCACCTCCCTTGGGAGGCACTTGGGCCACCACCAGATACAGCCCGGCATTTCACGGGGCAGAGCTAGGAGGCCAACGCCAGGCTGCAGAGCTCAGCCCCTCCCAGCTGACACCCCGCCCTTCCCGAGTCCTTTCTCCCGGCTGCCTTCACGCCAAGGTGATCTGCTCACGTATGTACCAAGTAAATGAGGTTGTTTGGCTTATGGATACAAATAGAGACTGCATTTTGACTTGCAAAATGAATTCCACCGTGACTGGCTCAAACTTAAGTATGCTAATGCTCAGTGAACCAGTTGTCTATTTATTTCTGTTTATGCCTGCAGACCCATTAGCAACTTTTTCTTGTTTTCTTTTAGAATATTAAACGGTTCCAACATATTCTAAAAATTAGTTGATTAGCTTGTTAGGGCACATTTTAACTGCTAGCTCCGCCGAACCAAAGGAGAAAATGAAGGTAATTTTGTTTGCAAGGAGTGTCTGATTTGGAGCTGACTGTTGAAAGATGCGCGGCGTCAACGTAACGAGGGAGTGTAATATCTTAGTTTGCATCAATATGGAAATAACCGTGCGCTTTGACAGACCTGATGCTGAAGGCATCACCAGCCTGCTCATTATGCATGCCGCCTCTGATTATGAAAAATAGTGTGTTTTCTTTTAAAGAGGAATCCACATTATCAATCAAACCACACCAATTATTTCAGAAGGGGATCACAGCGAAACAGACACGGGGGCTTCGCATCGAGAGCGGCGCCTGATAGGCAGGCCGATCGTAAGGGGTGTGATATTTTTATTTCATGACAGTTGTTAGTATTAATTAGGAGCGCTAACGAAGTATTTTGCGTGGTGGCACGCAGGCAACCCACTTTCCCCGCTATCATCTGGATCTTTATTATTTTGTTTTAATGAGCCCTGTCTTCGGTAATACCAATGCACCTCTAATGATACCTCTCGTCCTGTCTGACTATTCCAGCGCTCTTCTCATGGGGGGAGCTGTCAGGTCAGGGACACATGGAAAAGAAGGGAGGTGAGCCGAGAGACAATAGGAAAACCGCAGCCCGCCAGGCGCAAAAGCCACAGCAGCATATAAACAGAAGGATGCCCATGGCAGCCAAAGCCTTGGTGTTCACTGTGTGTGCTGGTGGGGGCGTGGGTTCTGTCTGTGTGCGGCATCTGGGTCTGAGCATTACTCACTTAGTATTTTTATTCCGACCTTGCAGATAGGTCCTCGGAGGCAGGATGATGGCTCATGAGCCCTCCTTAGGTACAGTCCCCCTGGATTGCTCTGCGCCATTTTCTGCTGGGTCTGTGAAGTGTATGGGGCACTGGCCAGGTCTTGATCACTTTGGGAGGCCCCAGTCGTTGTTCCCAGAGCCCGATGTGCAGCTGGTGCTCGGGCTCCTTGCTGAACACGTGGCTGAAGCGAGGCACACTCTCTTTTCGGTGTTAGGCGGCCTCTCCATACCCTTGGAGGGCAGGTGGAGCGCAGGTTCATCTCGAGGCACTGATGAGCGTGCAGAACTTGGACAGACCTGGACACACTCATGTGGTGGAAGGAGTGGGGGGGTGGGGTGGGTGAATCGACGATAGTGGATGGAGGGGGTCTGGTGTGTTCAGGATGTTCCATCCCGGTGGGGAGTGGTCATCGTTCGGTAAACACCTGCTGCTTGAGCACCTCTTGGTGACCTTCCTCTTGAAGCCCCAGCAGCTGGGCACACCAGCCCGAGTGGGTGTGAGGGTCAGATTGCAGCAGGGGGACTGCTGGTGGCCTGGCGGGTCAGCATGCGTCCTGCCAGCATGCGGAGTGAGGCCCAGATCCTGGCACGCTGGACGCTTGCTGCTCTCCATGTTGCCCCCCAAGAGCAGCTGTCCACCCTGCTGTGCTGCCCCAGCTGCCTTCCCACCTCCACTGAGCCCCACCCTGCCCCCTCAGAAACAGACCCTCCCCTGAATGGACCGCGGTGGGTTGGGAGTTCCCTCCTTCCAGGGAGCTGGGGTTCTGGCCAGGGGTCTGCATGAACCAGAGGAGGTGAGGCCAGGGGTCTGGATTCCAGCCTGTGGGGAGAAGCAGGGGCTTGTTTTGGTGGTGCCAACAGGAAACGCTTTGAACGGTGCTGTCCCTGCATAAAGTACTCTGCAGGGTCAGGGATGCAGCCCTAGGGTCTGCGCCTGCTCATGCCTCTTGGATGCGTTCATTCAAAATGCGCATCTCTCGGTCTGCACAGAAGACCGCAGGCTCAGGTTCTGCCTCGTGGGGACTTGCGGCCTAGTGGGAGGAGTAAGACTTGCTCTAGAATCCAAGTTAGGAATGACAAGAGCAACAGGCAGCTGTGCTCCAGCGCCAGGTGAGCTCTGCGTGTGGGAGGATCGCAGGCAGCTGAGAGAAACCTGGACGGCTTTCTGGAAGAGTTGGCATGGTGTGTGGGGGACACCTTCATTTCTGGGACATGCTTCCTGTGGCTCTGTACTGGACGACAAGGTCCCTGCCTGAGTTGTTGACCCAGCAGCAGGGGTGAGGCACAGAGGCAGGCAACGATCCAGCCGACAAGTGCATGGCCTAGGGACCCTTTGCAGCGAGGGGAAAGTGGGGGGCTGGAGGAAAGGGCTGGGCTGGGTCCACGGAGAAGAGGAGGGGGCCTTTGGGCAGCGTGCACAGGGCACACCAGGGGGAGCAAGGGACAGAGACTGTGACGGGAGGGTTGGGGAGACTGGGCGCTGGCTCAGGGATGAACATTTTATCTGTGGTGGTGGGGACTTGGGCAGGTGGCTGAGCAGGGCACCATGGTGGGACAGTGGCTGGAGGCTGCTGCCATGTCCCCAGGAAGGGGTGAAGGGCCGGCGAGCTGGGAGTAGCATGAGGCCATCTGAAAGGGAGGGCAGTGGCTTCCACGAGACGCGGCCTGGACAAGTGAAGCAGTGAGGGCTGAGCAGGGTCACTGCAGAGGTGGGGCAATGAGGGGTCCCCATGCTTAACAACGGCTTGCTCTTCAGCAGTGCCTTCAGCTTGAGGACCCCACACGGTCACCTGCGGTGAGTAGGCGGCAGGCCTGTCTCCCTGGTCTCTGAGGGGGACAGCACCTGCCCTCTCCACGGCCACATGTGTCCTGCCCTGGAGTAGCTTTTGGTAGGGTGGGGGTCGATCGTGATTGTCCGCTCGCCTGGACTAAGGGGTGCCTAGGAGATCGGTCCTGCATCCTCTGGTGTCTCTGTTTCCAGAGACAACTGGCACGTGGGGCAGCAAACTGGGGGGAGGGCTGCCCTGAGTGTGGGCTGCCCCGTGCATGGGGCTGGGGCCTGGATGGGCAAAAGCAGCAGCAGGAGGCCACCAGCACACAAGCTCAAAGCTCTCCCTGGGAGGTGTGATTACTGCTGCTGCTGTTGCCCGGACCAGGACCTTTTTTTTTTTTTTTGCTGAGGATTGAACCCCAGGGTGCTCTATCACTGATCCAATCCTCAGCCCTTTTGCTTTTATTTTGAGACAGGGTGTTGCTAAGTCGCTTAGGGCCTCTCTAAGTTACTAAGGCTAGCCTTGAACCTGCGCTCCTCCTGTGTCAGCCTCCTGATTGCTGGGATCGCAGGTGTGCACCACAGTGCCCAACTTGGACATCAGACACCAGCTTCTCCCATCTGTCAATCTGGACTCACATCAGTGGCTCCTTGGGGGCTTTCAGACCCTCTGCCTTGGACTGGGGCTGCTTCACGGGTCCCTCCTGCTCCTCTGAGTCTTCCAGCTTCTTGGACTGAGCTGCTATGGGGTTTTCTAGCTCTCCACCGGCAGGCGGCCTTTGTGGGACTGTCCAGCTTCCTATCATGTAAGCCAATCTAATAAATCTCCTTTTATGATATGTAATTTTTCTGTTGGTTCCGTTCCTCTTCAGAGCTCTGACAAATATAGCGGGCTTGCCAGATTCAGTGTAGAAACACAGGATGTCCGGTTAAATTCCAATTTTGTCCACACTCATTTATTCAATGCTATCTGTAATTCAGATTTAACTGGGCGCCCCGTGTTTTCTCTTGCCTCTTCTCTTCGGTAATAACCTATATGAAGAAGCCAGCCATGTCCTGACAGAGAACGTGTCTGTGTGTGCATGCACGAGAGCAGGAGAGGGAGAAGGACGCGACAGATCAGTTTTTGGGAATAGAAAGAACACAAAATAAGAGTGAGCCACGCTTGAAATCATCTTGTCAAAATGCACACTCAGCTGCTTTCCCACGGTGGCTCGACCGGCCGGGGAGAGCCCACCGCCTGGGCAGGGCATCTGCTTAGAGCTTGGGGACCACGGCATCCCTCTCTGACAGTCTCCCTCCTTCCCATGATCAATGGGAACCAGAGCTCATCAGATCATGGCCTCTGTCAAGTTTCCAAACAGCAGGAGCCCAGAATGGGAAGGAAGGGCTGGCATCCCCACCCTGCCTTATGCCCGGCAGCTGGGAAGGGAGCTGTCTGTGGGCAGCCATGGGGCAGGGGCTCCTGTGAGGCCCCCCGTGTCAGGTTGTCTGTAACTGCCCTGAGTGGGGCGGGATCCCCTGGGCACTCAGTCAGTGTGCATCAAGCTGCCCAGCAGAGCTGGCCAAGGGGACATGAATGTGTTGTTGGGACCTCCTGGATTCATCCTTCCACTGTGACGCAAGGCAAGAAGTTTTTTTAAAAAAAATTTTTTTTGAGAGACAGAGAGAGAATCCATTTTATTTAGTTTTCCATGTGACTTTCACAGTTCTGACACTTTGTTTAGTATGTGGTGCTGGGGTTTGAACCCATGTCCTTGCGCATGACAGGCAAGTGCTGTAATCTTTGAGCCACTGCTCCAGCCCTGCCAGACAGCCTCCGGAGGCTCGAAGCAGACCTCACCTGGCAGGTTGCCTCCCCAGAGAAGAATAAAAAGGTGCATTTTGTAGTGGATCCCTTGGGTTCTGGGTGTTGCACAGACTGGGAAGCCCCTGGTGGTGAGGGCTGAGGGCTGGCATGAGGGGACCCGGTGGGGCATTGAGGGGCAGTGCACCCATCCCAGGAGAAGGCTTCCCAGCTGCAGAGACAGGCCCTGAGCCCTGCTCCAGAAAGTGCTTTCCATGACCTGAGCTGATCTTTAGCCCCTCGCTTGACTACTGCCGTCATCTCACACCGAGATCCGCTTGGGTCAGCTGTGGGGAGCTCGAGGTGGAATCGGACTGGACCAGCAGTACTGAGGATCTCCACAGGGCTTCCTCCCCTGGGGCATTGCTTTTAAGAAAAGGTGATGTCCCTGCTCAGGCCAGGCAGGCTCTGGATGAGTCAGGGACGATCTCAGTTCAGGTAGTGGGTTGGGGCTGCGAGAAGGGGCACTTTAGAGTCAGAGCTGCGAGTACCCTGACTCTATTGCTTCAGTGACTTTGGGGAAGCACTTGACCTCAGCGTGCCTCAGTTTCCCATCTTGGAAGAAGTTGTAAATTGTTGCAAGAACGGAGTAAGAACACACAGGTGGGGCATGGAGCTCGTCAGAGGCAGTGGCTGACCCACAGAAGCCCTGCTAGGCGCCGTGCTGTTTTCAGTGCTTCATATACGTTAGCTCGTCCACTCCCAGTGATCCTATGGCTGTGAATATACCCATTTTGCAGATGAGGAAACCGAAGGAGATACGCTCTCTCCCCTTATGAATGAGGGTCTGGAAGCAGGTGTGGGTTCACATGCCAGTCTCTATAAGTGGTCTGGGTGGCGGGGCCTGGCAGGTGCCATCAAAGGGCCACAAGATGTGCTTGTGTTGGGGTGGGGAGGCTTCTTGGCAGCTGTGGGTTTTTTAAAATTTATTTTTACTAGTGCATTATAGTTTTACATTATGATGGGATTAGTTGTCACATATTCCTAGATGCACACAATTCAGCAATACAATTTGTTCAATCCCCTCCCCCCATCCCTCTATCTCCCTCCTCCTGTCCCCTGATCCCTTGCCTTTCTTCTGGGTCCTATATTGTTCCTAAAAAACCCAAATACAGTGACATAATTCTTATACCTATGAAGGGCAGCCGTGGGTGTTAACTGGGCCTTGGAGGACTGGAAGAACGTGGCTGGGTAAGACAGGAAGCGGGCGTTTCAGACAGGCCTTAAGCAGTGGCAGGGAGCAGGAGAGCGCTGGTGTGGGAAGCACTGCGCGTCCTGCTGAGCTGCAGCTGGGTGCAGGCTGTGCATGCGCACGTGTGTGGATGGAGGGGGCGGAACCCTTGGCCAAGCCCTTTGAACTTCTTTCTGTGGATGGTGGTGCTGTCTCCCTGTTGCAGACTCAGCTTAAACCGCTTTTTACCTCCTGTCATTGGAGGTGCCCATCTTTTTAATAAGATGTTTCTAGTGGCAGTGCAAGGCTGCCCTTTCTGATCAAGATGGGCTGCTAGAGTTGACATTTCACAGGAAACAGTCCCTGCCTCCCAGAGAAGGTGTGCGAGCCGGGCACCAGCTCTTCAGGCCGACTGTGCCAGGGTCTTTGCTGAGCTTGGCCAAGCCCATCAATAGAGACAGCCATGTCACTGCATGCCGACCAGCCCGGGCAGGCACCAGGACAATGCCGGTGTGGAAACGCTGTGACAAAACCCAAACGTGCCAGGTGTTCTGAAGTGTGCATGAGGGAGGGGCGGTCCTTTCCCTCTGGGGCTGGAGGGAAGGGCTCCAGGTCAGGTGGGCCCAAAGCTGGCCTCCAGGGTGAGGAGGCTGCTACAGTTCCTGGAAGCAGCTTGAGCAGGAGTCACTGGCTACATGGGGTGACCTCAGGTGGCACAGTGAGTAGCTCTAACGAGACAAGTTTACCGGGGAGGAGAGGAGGGTTGGTGAAGGCTGGGGTGGGAGGGGGCTCGACCAGGCGGCCCCAGGCTGTAGGTGAGCTGGGGAGGCTTCCTGACAGCTACTGCAGGATTGGGGCATCTCCGCAGCCTCTGAGGCCGGGGAGCAGCAGTGACACCCAGGCACAACCCTGGCTGCGCACAAGGGAAACTCACTCTGGACTTGAGCACATCCATCATTCCTGGATGTCTGGGCTCAACAAGGGCTCAGCCCAGGACCCCATGGCTCCAGGAAGGCAGGCCCTGGCTCCAGTCCCTCGGGTGTAGTAATTTCACCTTAGGAAGGGGCTGGGAGCTGGTCAGCCCGACGTGCACCAGAGTCTGCTACCACTGACGGCTCGGCTGGGGAGTCCGTGGCCCGCTCTGGTTGCCCAGAGTACTTGTGTGCCCCACCTCTGGTGGGCAGAACCATGCTCCTGGCAGGGCTGTCCAAGTGTCCCCTACTCTACAGAAGGTTCACATCCTGGTGGTAGCAAGCCCGTGACTAGCAGGCGAGAACTTGTCCTGGGCTACTGAGGTGGGAGCCAGCAGGACAACGTTTTAGTGGATTTTAAAAAGAATCTTCCAGCCTAAGCCATTACTCCCCCAGGAATGCATGTGTTTCATGAGAACTGCAATACAAGCTGTGGAAAACAGGACAAGTTACGATAGACTGAGCTGTGTGGAAATGACAGGCCACGTGAGGAGATGGCATTTTGGGGTTGGGGGTAGAGTTAGAAATAATTACAGTATAACCAAGCACAGCCTTCCCATCCTTCTGGCTGTGCCACGGGGGTCTTGTACGCGTGGATTTAAGAGAACGGGGAATCATTTGACTCTAATTTCAAGCCTTGTTCCCCTAATGGTTCCTTGTGGAATGATGTTAAATAACGGTAATTATTCCAGAGCCCTGTGCTTCTTTGAGCTAGGCTTGCCTGCAGCTGTGGCCTGTGGGGTCTGCGTTGCTCTCTGGGACTGGCTGGAGAGGCTGGTCTGCAGATGTTTGTAGGCTACTGTCTCTTACACACTATAACTGTGCTTCAGGTAGGTGTCAGCTGGTGGACATGGGACCCTTGAGCAAGGCAGGGCACTCATGGCTCTAGAGGGGCGATGTCATGAGTCCTGGTGTGCAGGTGTGCTGGCTAATTGCACACTTAGGTGACAAGGTGGCTAAATAAGGCCAGACCCTATCTCTAATTCTAAAACAACTGTGTTTTTCGGATTGTGTGATGATGAATGACGATCGCTCACCATGGCTGCAGTCTGGCACTGCCTTATCTTCTTCTTGCCCTCTTCCTTCCCCTCTCCTTCTCCCCCTTCTGCTTTGGGTGTGCTTCCTTCATTCCGTGTCTCCCCTTCGCTCCCTTCTCCAGAACTGGGATGATGAACAAATCTCCTTCCTGTCTTCAATAACCGATTAGGTCATGAACATCTCCTCCATGATTAAATGCAAAGACTGTTGGTGTCACCCCATAGGATTACACCATTGTTTTCTAAACTATTTCTACACTGAGGAGCACCTAGCTGCTTTCAGTTTTTTGCCTTACAAATAACATGGTGATGAATACAAATAACATGTTTCTGATGATTTCTTTCTGATGATTTCTTTGGGATAAATTCCTAGAAGTCTAGAAATGAAATTAAAAACGGCATGGATATTTTTAAGTTTCTTGAGATGCATTGTTAATTGATTTTTTTCCCAAAAATACAAAAAAAAAGAGTTCATACTTTCAAAAAACAGAGCACATCCCTTCAACTTGCAGGTAAAGATGGCAGATTGCACATGCTAATTTTGTCCCTCTAGCCCCCACTGCAGAAAGGCAACTTTTAAAAAGGCACAAACTCTCAAGAACATGCGGGGAGAACAGCAGTGCTGTCTGGGAGCCTGGGAACAGATGGACAAGTGGCGACTGCTTCAGCAGATTTGAGAGCCGAATCCCCAGCCGGTGGCTGAGAAAATGGAAAATCATTGCTGTGTGCACAGTTGAGCCCTCAAAACATGCGTGAGTGGGTGGCAGCAGGTGAGTCTCAGGGAAGCTGAGTGCTGTTTCACACACGGACGGATTCCTAGGTCTCCTTCCTTCTCTGCTGGCTGGACCAAGGGTGCTCTACCTTGCATAAATTTGGACATTATTCCCTGGAAAAGGTAATCGAGCAAACTGTGAATCCAGACCCTGTTCTTTCCTCTCAGACTACTGGATCACTGCTATTCATGCTGGAGGCTGAAGGAGTCTTCCTTAGGGAGTTTGTCCAGCACAAGAGAATGAACTGGGAAGGTACAAATGTTCAGGCTTTCCAGATGAACTTCCAAGGACATTCATAGCTGAGTTCCTCAACCCACACACTTACTGTGGGTTCAGTTCAGTTCCTCAAGTTTAAACACGAGAATGTGACCAAGGATTGCCAGCTATCTAAAGTTTCTAATCTGAAAGAAAGAGACCAAAAAAACCCATCAGAGAACTCTGACCCCTACCTCCCACCACACACAGAAACCACCAGAGAACGCTGATCCCTAACTCACACCACACACAGAAACCATCAGAGAATACTGATCCCTAACTCACACCACACACAGAAACCATCAGAAAACCCTGACCCCTACCTCACACCACACACAGA
>PVKS010042206.1:0-15574 GCA_004027875.1 Aplodontia rufa
CCCACCGCTTTGGCCATCACATTCCCCGAGTGGTGCACATCATGTTTGCTAATCTCTATCTCCTGGTACCTCCCATGCTCAACCCCATCATCTATGGGGTTAGAACCGAACAGATTAGGGACAGGGTTATCGGAGGATGTTGTGGAAAAGACCCCTGAGCCAAGGATCACAATGTCCTCACACTGTCAATTGCCCCATTGATCTAAAGACATAATGATTAAAGTTCAACAGGCCATTAGATATCATCAATGTTATGGTTTGTATCTGAGGTCTCCCAAATGCTCCTGTATTCATTCTGGAATATTCAAAGGTAAAATTGGATTATGGAAGCTATGACCTCATCAGCCCATCCTAGTTTGAATGGACTGAGTGGTAACTCCAGGCAGTTGGGTCATGGCTACAGGAGGTAGGTCATTGGAGGCTTATCCTTGGAAGGGTTCACCTTCCTGTAGCCACATCTCTTCCTGTTTCCTTGTTGACTTGAAGGAAGCATCTTCCCTCTGCTGCATATTTTCCCCATGATGTTCTGCCTCACTTGGACCCAGAGCTGTGGTCAGCCAAACCTGGGCTGAACCTCTGAAGCCATGAGCCAAAATAAACGTTTTTCTTTTTTTTCCTATAAGTTGCTCTTGTTGGGCCTTTTCATCATAGTGACACAAGCTGACTAAAATAATCACAAAGTTATCTCTGAACAACTAAGCTAGAACCCAGCAACTGATATTGTTCAGATACAAGTTACTGCCCAACAAGCTTATATGATAGAAAACCTAGCAGGTTCAGAGGTGAGATGATTTGATTGTGAGAGCTGTAACCTAATCAGTGCATTAATCCATCTGATAGATTAATAATTTGAAAGGACTAAGTTGGTAACTGGTGAGAGTAGGTCACTGGAGGCACCTCCCTGTATTTTATTTTTTCCATGACTTCTGACTCTCTATCTATCTCTCTCTCTCCTCTCCTTCCTGACCACCATGAGCTAATCAGCTTTCCTCTATTATGTCCTCCTGCCATGATGCTCTGCCTCACCTCAGGCCTAAGACAGAATTGCAAGGTACACTGACTGAATGCTCAGTCTGCACACATCTCAGAAAAAAATCAGAGCACTAAAGAAGACTAGGAACAAAATAATGGGACAATTCTACAATCTTCATTCCCTGGAATGTTGACATTTGATTAAGCCTGCAAATCTTTATAATATTAAAATAAGTATTCCATACCAGTAGAAGCAACTCCTTTCCATTTGCCAGTGGAGATGAATTTATTCCTGCATGGGGATCTTACAAATCATACCTGAGAAGCTATCTTACAAATGATATCTGACCTCCACAAGAATTTCTGCATCTCATTTTAATGCACCCCAACCAATAACTAGTCATTTCTCAGCAAAGCCTGTACATGAAAATGCTAACATTTTGGAAGAAATATCTTATATATTGAAACCATTGAGAAACTTGCTTTAATTGCATAAACTGAAATAAAAAATACACTTGCAAGCATGGATGCTGAAGTTGTTACATCGAGGAAGCAGATAAGCAGGGGATAATATGAACATTCATTGACACAGTAGAAATATTAATAACATGAGTATAGTCATCTGTGATTTGGGGTTCAATATTCTGTCAAGGATGCCTAGAAACTGTGCATATGCCTTGCTAAGATGGTGGCTAAAAGCTTGGACATGATGATGACCCAGCAGCAAAGTAGGTGGAAATGCCACATGTACCTACCATAATGTAAACTCTTATGGAGGCTAGGCATGGCAGTGCACCCCTATGTTCCTAGGTACTCAGGAGGCTGGGCAGGAGGATCACAAATTTAAGGGCAACCGGGGCCACTTAGGAAGATCCTGTCCCAGAATAAAAAGGGTAGGGGAATAGCTCAGTGGCACAACACTTAGCCTGTGTGAGGCCCTGGGTTAAATTTTCAATAAATGTGTATATATATGTATATGTACGTATATGTGTGTGTGTGTCTGTGTGTGTGTGTGTATACCTGTGCATATACATATGTGTCTGTGTGTGTGTGCATTTTGTATCCACAATACACATACAAATATATCAAGGGGGTGGGCATACTAGAATGGTCCAGATAATTTATCACAACATTTTTTGGGGGTAGAAAGAGTATACTTCTTCACTAAAGCAATAAAGGATACATTCGTAAGAGGGAAAAGGAAATCTTTTAACATTCAGCACCTGCCCTGTGTTCTGTAGCTGGACTTAACTATGAAGAATGCTTCAATGGAAATAGGATCCCTTGAACAATGAGGATGAAGGGATTCTGAGACCATGATGGCTGTACTTGAAAATAAGATGTAAGATAAATATAATTATTGCAGAGGGTGCAAACCTTGAATGTCAATCAGGGTCATGAGACACAGAGATCTGTTGCAAAGATGATGGTGTTCTTGGAAACAAGCCAAGTAGACAGTCAACTAGGATATTACTTAGCATCCATTATATAGGTTGAGATCTAGATTGATCTTGACCACCACAATAAGAAATCAGGATCCTTCACTCTGTTTAAATATTTAAGTCTTTCCATGGATACAGAATCCATTACTTGAAAAGTTTTCCCCAAATGTACCTATGATCATTTACAAATATAATTGTTAAACTGTAAAAAGAAGAATACCTAGATCTTCTTTGAGAACTATTAGACATAAACTATAATAATAAGCACCCCAAAATACAATCAAACTCATTTTTGTTGTAATATTATGGAGGAGTGATTATTTGAGTTCTGGACAATATTTATCTCAAAGCGAGTTCAAAGATTTTTCAGGTCTACTCTGGTTATTCATCTGATGCTAAAGTGTTCACTTCTATGTTAAAGTGCATAATTGAAATACTATCATTAATTGCTGGAAAAAATCTACCCAGATCTTTGACATTTAAAAAACTAGTACAGGAAAGGTAAAGCACAAACAAAAAAAGTACAAATAACATATCTAAACAGTTGGTCCAGAATTCCATGGCATGTATAAATGTTATATGGCTGTCACCCATGAAATCATCTGCCTAACTTCATCAGGTATTCCTGATATGTTACTGAAAAGAAAGAAATATTTAGGTTTGGTTCACTGATGAACAAGTTGTTGCTAATCAAAAATGAAATATCATGTCACAAAATGGATGACCATAAAGAATAGTAATGATGACAAATTCTTGTAACGGGTGAAGTTGTGCATAGTGTCTGGCTGTTAACTAAGTATATGTTGTGCTTTGGGTACGAGGTATCCCTGGAAATCTCATAATTAGATTATAAAGGCTACAATCTAATCAGTGAATTGATCCATTTGATAAATTGGGAGTTTGAAAGGATCACTGTGCTGGTGATAACTGTGGGCAGGTATGCTGTGGCTAGAAGAAGTAGGTCTCTAGGGTATATGTTTGGAGTTTATATTTTATCACTGGCATTTTACTTCCTCTCTGCTTCTGAGTTACCACGATTTGAGCTTTCCGTCACCATACCCTTCCTGCATGGTGTTCTGCCTCACCTCAGGCCCAGAGCAATGGAGTTGACTGACCACAGACGGGAACCTGTGAAATCATGAGCCAAAACACATCTTCCCTCCTCTAAATTATTCCTTTCAGGTATTTTGGTGACAGTGACAAAATACTGACTAACACATTATGGAAGGAGGGATTATTTAAGCAGATATATATGGACTTCTGGACTTTACTGAAAGGCTTGAGTAGTTGCTTAGGATATGAAATCAGAAACTTTGGAAGAAGGGGATATAATGAAATTTGAAAAATATTTGATAACCATTTGGATTTAGACACCAGGGCAAAAAATTATTTGTATCTCACATTAATATCACCAGACAGCACCCACTTTAAAGTAGGAATTCAATAACCAGTTAAAAAAATACCCGTATGTGGATATCAACCAGCCTTGGCTACCCCACTGCCATACCAATATGTTCATTGCAATTCCAATGGGCCCATAAATGAATTCATAATTACAGAGAGATTAAAAATTGAGCAAAAACCACGAGTTCCCTTTCACAAAGCTTAAAGTTGGTAAAAGATTTGGAATATATTGTTAGCCTCATTCCTGTTATGTTAGCAAACTTATTACCAACTTTTGTTTGTGTATGGAATTGCAGATCAAACCTAGGGGTGCTTAACCACTGACCAACACCCCTAACCCCTTTTAATTTTGAGACAGGGTCTTATTAAGTTCTTTAGAGCTTCACTAAGTTGCTGAAGCTGAATTCCAACTTGTGATTCTCCGGCCTCAGCACTGAGTTGCTGAAATTACAGGTATGCACCACGAGGCCCAGAATATTGCCAACTATTAGCGTTTAGCCGATAGCAGTGGTAACCAGTGCTGAATACTTGATACAGTATCTTGTATTCATGTTGGATATGTACTGGCTCATAATAAAGGGCTATATATATATTTACATAAGACCCAAAGTCAAATTACTTTGATATACATTTTAGGATTTACTCCACAAAATGAAAATTTGGGAAACATTCAGAGAATCAATCACCTGAAGAAAAATAATGAGATGTTTTTACTTGCCTTTATGAAGCAAATAACTAGCCTATGAAGAAAGTTTCCCACATTGTGTCTGGACTTAATTGTATGCAGAGCCTGAATTAACTTATAGGTTTAACATTGCTTTCAAATACGAATAGTTATTTGCTGTAGTATCTCACTTTATATTGAAAACAAATTATAAAGCAGATGTATTAGTATGCATTTACCAACAAAGAACCTGAGTATGTAATATCATAAAACCTACATGTTGCATAGTTTGGACTCTCAGAGGCATGTTTGGTATTTTAGATACAATCACCCCATTCGTCCAAAGCATTATTCAAAAATGACTTTATCATTCTGAAGATCACTTTATTAGATTTGGAGCTGCTTCTGAAATAAGACCCCAATAATGGCCTTTCGAATCTGCTTGGTCTTCACACTGTAGATAATGGGGTTGAGTACAGGAGGGATGAGCAGGAAGACATTGGCCATGATGGTGTGAACAAATGGAGGTGCTGAATGGCCATAGCGGTGGACAAGAGACAAGCTGATAAGAGGTATGTAGAAGATGGTGACAGCGCTGATGTGGGATATGCAGGTATTGAAGGCTTTCATCCGCTCCTGTGAGGAAGCAATGCTGAGAACAGATCGGATGATCAGGATATAAGAGAGCAAGATGCAAGGGCAGTCAAACCCTGTAGTGGAGAAGAGTGCGAACAGACCGAGGATGCTGTTGATTCTGTTGTCTGTGCAAGAGAGTTGAATGAGATCAACGTGGTAGCAGTAAGAATGGGAAAGGACCAAAGAACTGCAGAATGACAGCCTCTTGACAAAGAGCACAACTGGCAACATGACAGCAACATTCCTTACCAACACAATCACCCCAATCTGTGCAATCCTGGTATTGGTAAGGATGGTAGTGTATCTCAGTGGGTCACAGATGGCTACAAAACGATCAAAGGCCATGGCCAGCAGAACTCCAGACTCCATGAAGGTAAACCCGTGGAGAAAGAACATCTGAGCAATGCAAGCATTTAAGTTGATCTCTCGGGCTTCAAACCAGAAGACACCAAGGGTAGTAGAAAGCGTGCACAAGGATAAGCTCAGGTCAGTGGCTGAAAGCATGGAGAGGAAATAATACATGGGCTCGTGGAGGCTCTGCTCTCGGAGTACTACCAACAGGATCATGCTGTTTCCAGAGACTGCGATGACATAGAGGAGACAGAAGGGAATGGAGATCCAGAACTGGGCTCCTCTCAGGCCCGGGACACCCGTCAGGAAGAAGATCAGAGGGTGAACAGTGGTACTATTGAGGACCATCATAGTGAAGGACTAAGAAGACAGGGGTATTTGAACAATTGAACATAACACATAATAAACATAACTTATCACTTAGAACCTCTTTCTGGCACTCTGAGATTCCTCAATTATTACTGCTAATTCTCAAAGAACTTGAAAGAGAAATACTTTACCCATTTTCCCAGTTTTATATTTCACCTATATGATGACAAATTTCTACTAAATGTCTGAATTCCAGTTCTTGTTTCCAGGTTCCAGACCTAAATTTAGAACTTTCTGCAGGCATTCCTGTATGGATTTTCATGAGTAAAACACACAATATGTTCAAAAGCAAATTGAACATTTTTCTATGTAACTGTTCATCATTATTATATCTAGTATAAAACTTAAAATTTTCAAAACAATGACCCAAATATCAGTATCCTTTAATTTTTAATGGACACCACTTCCAATCAATTACCAAGTATTTTCTCTTCAACCTTTCTTTCTTGGTCAGTTTTAGCTGAATACAAATCTACCTCTTAGAAATGTTGACAGTCTATGTTGCTAACTTAGCTGGCAAATAATTGTAATTTATTATTTTATTTATATAATAAAATATATGTAATAATATAAAATGACAAGAATTCCAAAGCCACCACAACTTCCATTTATTAGCATTTTCTCTATCACAGAGAAATTATGTAGTTGAGAATAAAATTTTAAAGCTGAATAGCAATAAGACAACTGCATGTCAGCATTGAAGTACCTGAATAAATACGTTTACTAGAAAACCAGAATGGAAGTATTAATTAATTGTCATTTCAATATAAGATGGTAGGAAAATAATTTTTAGAACATCAAAAAAACGAAACTCATAAAAATGAAAGGTGCAAAAGAATTAGTTAAAACATTAAACCAAAGTTAATTATTTTTTAAAAATAACATTTCAAAACATCCATAAAAGTTTTGAAAAGCATGAAAAATTTAAAAGATAAAAAACTGTAGAGAAATATAGCTTTAATTATAATTAAATAGTATTCAAAAGTATAGCAATATATTTGAAATCATGTTATGTAGTAGATAATTTTATCATAAAATAGCAATCACTGAACTAACGTAGAAAAAAATCCCAGCAGAGATGGCAAGGTAATGTCAGGAAAAACTTCACCAATAAGGACTCAAACCATGGTTTGTGATTTGTGACTAAAACCAGGTGTTTTGATTTAAATTTTTAAAAAAGAATCATTTTTTATCTATTACAAATTCATTGAGCTGGAGATGCTTTTATTGATTTTTTGTTTTTATGACCTGTCTATTGGTAATAAGGGTGTATTGAAGTCTACCAGTGCTATTGTATTGTGGTTTATGAGGGATTTGAAATCATAGGGCATTTCTTCTTTATAGTTGGGTGCATTGATATTTGGGGCATAAATACTTACAATGATTTATCATCTTGTTGGATTTTTCCCTTTATACAATGGACTTCTTTGTCTCTTCTGACTGATTTTTGGTTGCAATATAATTTGAGGGATATTAAAATCACTACATCAGCTTGTGTTCTTGGGCCATATACTTGGTAAACTTTTCTCTGTCCTTTTACCTTCAACCTATGGATGTCTTTGCCTAAAAGATGCATCTCTTGCAGGCAGCATATTATTGGGTTTTGGTTTTTTTTGATCCATTCTGCTAATCCATGCCATTTGATTGGGGAGTTGAGACCATTAACATTCTGTGTTAATATGGATACAAATTTGTGGTTTACTGCCAGTATGATTTTTTAAGAGAAAGAGAGAGGAAGAAAGAGAGAGAGAGAGAGAGAGAGAATCAATTTTATTTATTTTTTTCATCTGGACTTTGTTTCTCCAACATTTAGTTGCGTATGTGGTGCTGGCGTTTGAACCTGGGTCCTTGAATATGTCAGGCAAGCACTTTAACTGCCAAGCCACTGCTTCAGCCCCAAGTATGTTTTAATAGGTTTAACAGATATCTTCTATTTTAGATTATAATTTTATTTAAATGTATATGTAAATATAAAGTAAATTTCAGTATTGATGTAGCACACTTGAAGGTACCTTATAATATCATAAGTGAAAGAATCATGTTCTTGGATCTCTAGATGCATGATACCATTTTTTTTTTTAAGAGAGAGGAGCAGTGAGAGAGAGAGAATCAATTTTATTTAGCTTTTTCATCTGGCTTTCTTTGCTCTAGCACTTCATTGTGGTGCTGATGTTTGAACTCACATCCTTACATGTGCCAGGCAAGCACTGTAACTGCCACAATACCATTTTTTAAGACTCCATGCCAGTCAAGCACTCCAACCACTGAGCCACCACTCCAGCCCTTGCCTCTGTGATTTTTGCTATATTTTATGCTGTCTTGGTTCTCACTTTGCTGATTATGCATTTTATTGAGCTTCCTCAGTATGTGGAATTGAGTTTGGGAATTGATTGTTTGTTCTTCTATGCAAATCTAGAGCTAGCTGATATTCAACAAAGGTGGCATTTAAACAAACAGTACTGGGAAAACTGGAGAGTCACATGTAGAGAAATAAAATTGGATCCATATCTCTCACCCTGCATAAAATTTATACCAAAATGGATCAAAGACCTAGGAATTAAACCAGATATCTTACAACTGTTAAAAGAGAAAATAGGGCCAACACTCCATGATATAGAAGCTGGCACCAACTTCCGTAACAAGACCTTCATGGCACAAAAAAATGCAAACAAGAATCAATAAGTGGAATGATATTAAATACTAAAAAGCTTCTGCAAAGCTAAGGAATCAATTAAGAATGGGAAGAGAGAGCCTACAGAATGGATGAAAATCATGGCCAGCTAGGCCTCTGGCAGGTGTCTAATATCCAGGATATACAAAGAACTCAAAAATTTTAATATCAAAATCACAAATAACCCAATCAATAAATGGGCAAAGGAGCTAAACAGAAACTTCTCAACAGAAGAAATGCAAAAGGCCAATGAAAATATGAAAAAATGTTCAGCATCTCTACCAATCAAAGAGAGCAAGTCAAAACTTCTTAAGATTTCACCTTACCCCAGTCAGAACAGCAAAGATCAAGAAAAGAAACAACAACAAATGCTGGAGGAGGTGTGGGGGGAAATGAATTGTTATACATTGTTGGTAGGACTACAAACCAGTACAATCACTCTGGACAATCATTATAGAGACTCCTCAAAAAATTAGGGATGCAACCATCATATGACCCAGCTATTCCACTCCTGGGTATTTGTCTAGATGATATAAATTCACCATACTAAAGCAACACAGCTGCACCAATGTTTATAGCAGCACAACTCACAATAGCTAAATTATGGAATCAACCCAGATGCCCATCATTGGATGAATGGATCAGTAAACTGTAGTACATTTATACCATTGAATTCTACTCAGCTCTCAAAAAAATTAAATCATGATCTTTGCTGGAAAATGGATGGAGATGGAGACACTCATGCTGAGTGAAATTAGCCAAACCCAGAAACTCAAGGACTGAATATTTTCTCTCATATATAGAAGCTGGAGTACAACATAGGAAAGAGTGAAAGAACAGGAAGTTTAGACAACAGACTCATCAAACACAGATTGCCAATCAAACTGGGGGCAACCTTGCTGACAAGGGGATGGGGGGATTGAAAGGGGGAGAGGGAGGGTGGAAAGGGTAAAGGGGGGATATACGATGTGCACATGTATAAAAGTGTACCAACCCCTTCAATTTGCAAATATATAATGAAAAATAAAGTCTTGTTAAAAAGAAAAAAAAAAAGAAACAATCTAGCTCTCCAGTAGGAAGTTCTATATCAGTGTCAAGTGTTCCCTGGCAATTCCTTTTAAAATATAAATATAGTTTTATTTACATTTAAAGAAAATCATCTAGAGCTGATAAGAGGGTACATTACCCTCCAGAAGGCATTTGGCAGTGCCTAGAGACACTTTGGGTTTTTATAACTAGGAAGGGAGTGTTACTGGTAGTTAGTAAGTAGAGTCAACAGTGCTGCTAGCATCCTAAAACTCTCGAGACAGCCCCTTAAAACAAAGATATATCCAGCCCATAATGTCTATAAGTAACAAGATTGAGAAACCCTGGACCGTATGAAAAAATATAAAGTCATTCATTTAGTCACTTATGAAGAGAGATGCAAGCATTATTAATAATATACATTATTTACAAATCAGATACCACTCTCTTAAAAAACATCTTTCATTTTAGTACTACATATCTTCTGAATTAAAAACATTGCCTAAATTAAGAAACCTATCAATGGTGAGATTATACAAATAGATTTAAGAAGAAACATGATTTTCTTAAAATGTGAGAGAAATTCAGGAAATTCAACAGATATTTATGATAAAATTTTGAATAGGAAGAAAGTAAAAGTTTTCCAGGAAGTATTTTCTTCCAGAAATTCAGAGTAAGCCCATTTAGTAGTGAACTAGTAAAAGCATTTTCATTGAAAGTATATTTTCTTTAAAACAAGATAAACTGTCACAACTATTATGCAATATTTTATGGATTAGTAATAAAAAACGAGAACGATAAGTCAGCAGAAAGAAAGTTATCTTGGAAAGAAATTTTAAAAGTCTTTGTAGAGGTTTTAATTGATATTTTACCTGAAAAACAAAAAATAGACTATAAACTACAAAACTAGAGTTAATAAAAGTAACCAAAAAAGATCAAAATCACAAATTAGTGGATTTTCTTATTCATAAAATTCATCACGAAGAACATTTTATTGGGGGCTGGAGCAGTGGCTCACCAGTTGCGGCACTTGCCTGGCTGCGCAAGAACCCAGGTTCAAACCCCAGAACCACGTACAGAACTAAGTGTCAGAGCAATGAAGACCACACGAAAAACTAAATACAATTGATTCTCACTTTCTCTTCATACTGTCCCTCTCTCTCTCTTAAAAAAAAAACCATTTTATTCAAATAAGATTATTCACAGTAACCACAAAGCTACAAAACATTTTGTTATCACAAAATGTTCATGTTTTACAGCAAAGGGAGGAAGTCTGTGATGATATAACAAGGAACTTAAAGAGAGGACTCTGCTGTAGTGAATGTATAGGAATTTTGCATTAACTAACACATATTAATAATACCCAAGAATTTTAATGGAAAGTGATAGATCCTACAACATATAAGCACTATGAATATGCAAACATGTTCATTTAAATTCTGAAACAACAAAGAGAGTAGATTTGCCCTTTGATATAATAGAATGCAATATAAAACTAAAGGAACTAATGAAATTTAATATTAACAAAGGTATAAAAATATCAATTGCAACAAAAAAAATTCTTCCCTAACAACTATGAATGTGGAAAACAACTGTATCTTCTATTATTTGAATAAAACAAGTAATTGTGTGGATTTCTCCAATCAGCTATCACCTTTTTTAAGCCATAAAAACAGATCTCTTTTACATTTGTTTTATTTCCTATGTTTGGATTAAAATTTAGCAGATGTTCACACACAAAACCCTATGATACTAGTAAAATTAATCAATGAAATGCATTAATTAAACTTATGAGATAAAATATCAACATGGAATGCTGCACCTAACTCAAATGCCACTGATTAAGAAAGATATATATAAACTAAATTAGAAGCACAGCATGTCCTTGCTTTGGAACACTAAGACCAGAGAATGCAGATGCTTTCAGTCAAAAGTGACAGTCTAAATAAAAATACAAAAAATGATGTAGAAACAGAAGATTTGAACATACTTTGGAAACAGAATAAACAAGATTGGGCAAACTTGGGTACAAAGCTGTACATGGGATCAAAAATTTAAAAAAATAACATGACATATAGTATTGAGTTGGACAATTGAGGATGTGAACATTAGTAAACAGATTTTAAAACCTCCTTTTATAATTGTATAATGCATTCTAATATCATGTATAAACTAAAAAAGAACCAATTAAAAAGTATAAAAAAACTATCTGTGAAATTAAAGAAAAAACCTCCTTCCACTAAGAAGGTAAAAAAAAGTCCCCCACAAACTCATCATTCCCCTAGCTTGATGATAAAGCAAGCATGAAAATAGCTTGGTTTTGATCTTGGCTACTGGATTCAACATAACTATGTTAATAATATTGCATCTACCTTGTGCACTTTTCTTTTAAAGTTATTATTTAAATGGTAGATAAAATTAGTGTTTATTTAAAACAAGACAAAAATGAATCTACCAGTATTATTCTTGCTATTAATGTACAAGATACTGTAAGCCATCCTTGGAAGACTGGGTATTATCATTTCATATATTTTCATTTTCCTAATTTAATATTTAATGGTACTGTGTCTATAATTGCCTACATTTATTCTTCTTTTTGAGAAGTTTTGTTTACTTTGTTTAATAAGGTATGTTACGTTTCTTTGAAGAACACTAGTGTTTGTGAGTCATGAATGCACCATTAGAATCATGTAGAAATCTTTTTTAAAAATATGAAGCCAAGATCTCAATCCACATCAAATATGCAATATCTGGTGATGGTATCCCATGAATTTATGTGAAACTGGTTTCAGTCTGGTTTTTTGTTTGTTTCTGTTGTTGTTGGGCTTTTTGGTGTGTACTGTTCTGTGGTAAGGCAGACTAAGAAAACGTCAGTATATTGATGTCAGCGCCCAAAAGTTTTGTTCATAGAAAAAATTGGGATACATGATTATTCTGGCCAAGCAAACTCATAAATATGAAGATAGAACTCCTTGCACACTCATTAATTGGAAGTAGGTATTTAGTAATTCATTACCATCTACAGTCCTTTACTTATATAAACCCAAGATTTTAAAAATATCTCTAGTCTGCCCATTTCCAGTTGTTGCCATGATGGTTAAAAATGTGAAGATTTATTTGAGGTAGATCCTTCTAAATATGAGTGGCACTATTCAGAGAGCAAGAGGGAGATCAGAATACAAGGATCCTGTGGAAAGGTAGATCTGATGCCAGTGAAAGGTTTCCAAAATCATATTTCCTAATAAACAGGGACACACAAAAAAAGAACTAATTTAAGAGCTAATGAAGCCGAAATAAAATATGTGATAAACATCATGTTATCACATTTAAGGCCACCAAGAATCACAATAATTCTACCCCATTTCCTTGACATACTGGGCATTATGTTTTCTCCTGGAAAGAAATATTTGTCAGCAAATTTCTTACTTGATCTCATTTAATCCCACAACCTTTAGCTTGAGCCTGCTACTCTGACCCCTTCTGCCTGGTATTTCTTCCCTTCACTCTGATTTACAGTCCTTTGCCTCTGAGTACCTGTATCTCCCTTCTGCATCCCTGTCTCTCTCCTCTCTCTCTCCCTTTTAGCTTAGCCCCCAAAAATCTCTGTCTCATGGGCTTGTTCTTCAGGTCCTAGTATCTTACCTGGCTCCCAACAGAGGGAGAGGTGCCTTTTCCACTCTCTGAACAGCCAACTATGTATATGGCTGGCAGGTGGACCCTGCCCTCTTCAAACGATCCCATAATGTAGCACAGTCCTGTTGCTAAGAGATGCTGGGACTTCCCACTAGAGAACTCAGATTCCCTGGGAGATCCATACACTAGACTGAAACAGATCAAATTCATATATTTGCAACTGTAAATTATTTTAATATCTTTATATAAAATGTTTTAAAATATAATGTTCTTTATTACTCTATTATATTTAGATTCTAATTCCTGATCATTAGAATCTGGAGATTGAATATCCTTGTATGTTTCTCTTTTCTTCTGTTTCCCAAATTCAGTCACTTATAGCATATTTCCCTGGACAAGATACAAAAATTAACTTAGAGTCTTATAGTTAGGACTCACATTTGTCTTAAGTTGTTAAATTTCCATAGCAAATAAATTTTGGTTAAGATATGATTATATTTATTTGACAAAGAATATAGAATATGTATGGTGTGATTAAAACAGACTACCACATTCTATTTTATATTAAACATCTATCACTATAAGAGAAAGCACTCACTCATAAAAAGAAAATTAAACCTATCCTTGTATACTGGTTCCACTGTACATAGCTATGTCAAAATTTTTTTATTTATTTTAGACCATGGCTTTCTGGAACAACTTTATGATTTTTCAGAAATTCAAAATTTTTGTATGTTGTCAAACATCAGGCTAAGAATAAGCTTTCTAATAACTTTTCTAATAACTTATGGCTATTTGTTCATAAGAATAATTGAATACTTGAAATTATCCTCAGGATCATGTTACAATGAAAATTCTGATCCATTCAGTCTAGAATGTGATCTGAATTCTGTTTCTGACATCACTGCTGATCTAAAGCCGTATTTTGTGCAAGGTTCTAACATGCTATCTTATAAAGCATGTCAGATTAGTGGTTTCTTGGGATTACTTTACACAGTGCCTCAGAGTAAATTTAACTTGTAAATTTACTTATCAAAGATTGAATTTATTGCATACTTACTTCATTCATGATCCACACACACCAAGGTGGTTTTTGTTGTTTAATTTTGGAGAAAAAAATGGTAAATTTTCTGTATTTGTTTGTCTAGAACCTTTCTCTTTTTTTTCCTGTTATACTTAATAATCACATTGACTATAAATTATTTTTTTTAAAGAGAGAGGGACAGTGAGAGAGACAGAGAAAGGGAGAAACAACTTTATTTAGTTTTTCACATGGCCTTAGTTGCTCCAACACTTAGTTGTGTACATGGTGCTGGGGTTTGAACCCGGGTCCTTCGTGCTTGCCAGGCAAGCGCCGAAACCGCTGAGCCACCGCTCCAGCCCGACTATAAATTATTTCATCTGAGCATTTCTTACATTTAATGTGGTAGATACTGGCTTTTGCTGAATACAAAGCCAGTAATCTTAAACACTATATTAGATTAGATTATAAAATGCTGAGACAAAATTATTTAAAGTCTGATAACCTTTAGAACACAACAGTGCAGGTTGAAACATTTAGGCAAGTATCAAGACAAGACCTGTGTGGAACAAAACTAATCTTATTGGAATCTCTTTGTAGATCATCTTTCCCCCCATTATTTAAAGCATTTGACTACTTTTTAAATCTATTATCCTTGAAATTTCACAATTCTATTTATATATATTTTTGTTTTAGTTCTCCATTCCTTTTCATTCTTATATTCTCTGTTTTAAAGAGATAAGGACAGTGAGAGAGAGAGAACTAAATTTTATTTAATTTTTCATCTGGATTATACATGATAACAGGGTTCATTGTCACATATTTATTTATGCACATAACAGTTTGCTCCAGTTCATTATCCAGTACTTCCTCTTTCCCTCCTTTCCTCCCTCCCTCTCTTCTCCTTTTCCCAATCTTCTTGTTTTCTATTTATTTACATAATTTTAAAATTTTTGTGGGTTCTTTTTTAGGTATACATGGCATAAGATTCTATAATGGCATAATTATAAAACCATTGATTTCTGATTCACCCTCTAGTATTTCCCCCTTCCACTCCCTTCCACTCACCCCATTTTTTTACATACATGACAATAGGATGTACATTGACATACTTATAAAAGCTTGGAGTGCACCTTGTTTTTACTCATATATTTTATTGTGCATTATAATTATACATAAAAGTGAAATTCATTGTGCTATATTCACACATGCATGTAACAAAATATAGTCAATTTTATTCCCAAGTTCTTCCCCTTTCCTCCCTCAACTTGAATCAGCATATGATAGCAGTATGTGCATCAGATGCTTATAGGAGCTCAATTCACAAAGATCAAGTTACGGAACCAGCCTGGGTGACAATCAACAGATGAATGGATAAAGAAAAT
>PVKS010042207.1:0-15572 GCA_004027875.1 Aplodontia rufa
GGAGAGGGGGAGGGGAGAAGGTGGGGAGAAGGATAGGGGAGGGGAGGTGGGGAGCCAATACAGGAGAACAGAAGCCCTCCCTTCTTGCTGGGAGCATTTTCTGCAGGGCTGTGCACCCCCACCCTGTACCATCTCTTGCTCTGGGCAGCAGCCCTCCTGGGGCAGCACCAGCAGGAAGGCCTGCCTCCTTAAGTTGCACCCTGGGAGATGTCCCTCAGCTGTCACTCCCATCCACAGAGAAAGAGCCCAGTGCTGGGAGGTTCAGTAATAGCTCCTGTGGGGCCAATCTTGGTGGAGCACTGGGATCTCTAGGCAGGGTGCTCAGTCCAGGGTAGCAGTTCCTGACAGGCAGCATGGGCCAGCACTCAGCTCTCTTAGTGGTAGTGGACCCTCTGTCCTACCCCAGTGGGGCCTCTGGCCACAGCTTTCCACTCACTGGCCCAGGACCTCAGCCCCTGGGAGTCTGTTCTTCCCCAGCTCTTCTGTGCAGGGAAGCTGGTCCAGGAAGGAGGAGGAAGCTTTTTAGAGAGGCCACAGTACAGGGAGGACAGTCTGCTAGTCACAGGCCTGATGCTACCCAGGGGCCATCTGAAGAGAAGGGGGCCCCAAGGCCCAAGACAGAGCTCCACCGGCCCCCCGATGAGGTCTGTGCTGTCAGAAGGAGGCTGGTGCTGGCCCACAGCACTCCACTGTGGCCTCCGGGAAACAGGAGCTCCATGCGTGGAAGGCAGGTCAGACTTTCCTCAGCAAGCTGACTGCGGTGGCACAGGCTTCAGCCAGTCAGGAGGCTGAGGCAGGAGGATCACAAGTTCAAAGCCAGCCTCGACAACTTAGCGAGGCCTGTCTCAAAATAAAAAATAAAACAGGCTGGGTGTGTGGCCTCAGTGGTTTCGCACCCCTGGGTTCAATACTCCCAAACTTTTCCCTTAGCAAAACTCACCAGCAGCTGGCTACACAGCTCATACAATAAATTCTTCAAAAACATCCCTGGGCCTCTTGACCCCCTCCCTAAAAGTCACAGTGCTGCTCGCCTCCCAGGACCGTGGGAGTGTAGTAATACATCCCAGTACCCTGCACAGCCACACAGGAGCAGGGCTCAGCGGTTGCCAGTTGCTTCTTCACTCACAGAAATGCAGGAGTGGCTTCAGGGGGACCCAGGAGCTGGATATGCTCCACATGAAAACCAAACTAAGCAGGGGCTGGAGCAGCGGCTCAGGGTCACAGCGCTTGCCCGGCAGGCGCAAGTACGTGGGTTCAAACTCCAGCACCCATGAACACAACTAAGTGTCAGAGCAAAGAAAGCCATTTGAAAAACTCAATAAAAATTGATTCTCTCTCCCTCTCTCTCTTCTCTCTCTCTCTCTCCATCCTTCTCTCTTTAAAAAAGCTAAGCCACTCCCAGCACAGAGCGCGGAACATTTCTGCCCACGAGATGTGTGCACACCTGTGTGCTTCAGGGGCAGAGATGAACGTGGCACCTGCACACCCGTGCATGAACATGCATGCACACCAACTGCAGGCAGGGTCCAGTAGGCTTGGCTGTCCCTTCCTACTAAACGTTGCATGTCTCTGTGGCCGGTGTCTCCCTCACCCCTGCCTGGCAGAGCCAAAGGCAGAGCTGTGACATCTCTGCTGAGCAACACTCAGCAAGGACCTTGGCAACCTGGGGCTCAGGTGGCCGAATCGAATCGGATGACTTCCCTTCTCTGCACAGAGCCCTCCTCCTTTCCATCTGCAAGGAGTGTGTGTGGTGCGTGTGGCTGTGTTGGCAGGAGGTGGAGGACAGGGCACAGGTGGAGGGACTGAGTAGCAGGACCTGTAATGGGGTCCCGGCTGTAGCACTATCCTGTGGGCCTTGGATTATGTGCATCTGCACTTTCGGTGGGAGGGGGGGGGTGATTGGCAGGAGTGGTAGGAGACAGGGTGCCCTAGGACAAGTGAAGGACAGGGTGGGAAAGGCCACACAGTAATGCCAGGTCCAGCCCTCTGACAGGTGAGATCCAAGCCTGGTCCCCAGAACTTCCTGTCTGTCTGCACACCTCTCCTTTCCTGGGAGGACAATCTTAATGGATCCCTAGCAGGCTGCTGAGTCCCATATGGTCCCAACAGCCCTGTGACTGGGCACTGCAGTTCCTGCCAGACAGATGAAGAAACTTAGACTCACAGCATCTAGGCGACCTGGCCACGTACCAGCAGGGAGGGAGAAGGGGGTGAAGTCACCCAGCCTTGAACCGGAGTTATTCATGTCTGTGTCACATGACGTTCAACGGCACATTGAGTCACAGCGTGGGCACTGAAGAGCTGCGGTGCGGTGGGGAGGGCCCCTTCCTCAGGGTGAGGTCATGACCTTAGCAATGAGGTAGACCGGGCAAAAACAGGGAAGGAGCTATTTCCCATCTGGTGGTGACAGGAGGCCTCCAAGAGTGCTAATAGCTGCAGCGATCCCCAGTGTCCTGGGGAGGCTCTAGACACTGGGCTGGGGCTTCAGACTGATGGGGTCGCTGAGGGTGGGTGGTGTCATCATCCGAGAACTGGGCAGGTGGTCCCAACCCACAGTCTTCTCATCCCCACCTTTCCCTCCCCTCCCCGTTCATCTCCCCTACCCCCTCGCCTCCCCTCCCCACCTTCCCCTCCCCTCCCCGCTCCTCTCCTCTCCACCACTCCCTTTCCCACCTCAGCCCTCTCCTCCCCTCCCCCTCCCACCTCGCTCCCCTTCACACCTCCCCCTCCCCTCTCCGCGGCTGCAGGACGCGTCTGCACCGGCACCTGGCGCCTCCCCGCTGCCACCCACCTTCGTGCGTAAACCCCAGCGCGCTGACGCCCGCCCGCCCGCGCAACCGGGGGAGGAGGGAGTGGGGAGACCGCAGGCTGCGGCGGGATGGGGCAGCAGGGGGAAGGCGCCCCCTCTCGGAGGCGGTGCAGAGTGGGGCGGCCTGGGTAGCCGCACCGCACACCGCAGTGCCCACTCCCACCGCGGGGCTCGGGAAAGGCGGGTCTGCCCGCCTCCGCTCCAGCGCGGCCGGGTTCCTAGTGAGCCTGTTCACTGCTCTGTCAAATGGCTAGGGTCCGCTGTCCCTCCAGCTTCTCAGAGCTGCCTCCGGTTAGTTGAGCCCCTGGAAATCTCAAGAAACTAAAAAATAAAAAACACTGGAGCTGTGGATCCGTGGTAGGCATCCTGGGTTGACCAGGGACCCGCCAGGAACTGTGGCCCCCAGAATCGCTCTCCCTGTGGATGCAGAGCCCTCTGTCCTGGGCCTAGCTCAGCATCCAGGTGCCCTGTGACCCACCACCCCTATGGCAGTAACCCCACCTCTGCACACTCCAGGACTCCCATTCTCCTGTCCCAGGCTGCCTCTGCTGTGCTGGCCTGGCATCCTAGGTCCTCTGCCTGAGAACCTGAAGGATCCAGGACAGGAAAGCCTTCCGCTCAGGACAGATCTCCCTGGCTGGAAGGCCCAAGCTTAGATGGGCCAGAAGAGGCCATCCTGCTGAGGCTTGGCAGGACTCGCTGGTCACAGCTTCTGCAGGCTCCAGGAACGCTCCTCGCCCAGATCTGGGTTGGGGTCTTCTAGGCATGGTAGGTGCCAGGTGCTTCACCCCTCTTTTCCAGAATGGAAATTTACTCATTCTTGAGGATTGCTCCACTGCTGGGTGAAGGTGAAGGACACTCATGAAGGTCAGTGGTCAGCTGCCAATTACAAACATAGGAACAGGTCACACACCCAAAGCTCCAAGCACTGAAGGCCACCACTAGCTCCCACACTGCCCAGCAGGGACACTGGCTCTGCTGCCTCCCTGGGTCCTCATGTGGAGCCCCATCGCTGCCTGCAGACCCCACCTCTCCTTCTGGAGGGCTGAAAGCACAGGCTGACCCAGCCACCAACCACTCTTGATCCCCTTGGGGGCAAATGAGGAGCCTCGGGGAGCCTCCACACAGAGCTGTGGCTAAGGGGCCCCATTGCCACCCATGAGGTACAAAGTTCATTTGCAAGGACTGGGGAGGATGGTGAGGCTGGAGTGGGCAGTTGCCCTCTACAGGAAGTGTGGTGGCTGCCCTGTGGCTGCCCTCACCCAGCTCAGGAAGGTTGTGGAAACCACTTTCTAGAAGCTTCCCTCTTGAGAGGCCCTTCTGGGACAGGTGTTGGAGAGGACACCAGAGGAGGGACTGAGCAACGCCCCCAGCCCACACCAGTCACTGTAGTTGCTCTGCACTTCTCAGTCTTGGGGACTCAGAGCTGTCCCCTTGCCACAGGCAGGCAGCCCTACGTTCAGGGGTGACCCTGGTCTGCCTCCCTGCTGGAAGGGGCCTCAGGAATTTCTCTCCAAGGCCAGGCAGAGACCAGCAGCATCCACGTTCAAGGACATAAGACCCAGTGGGAAGGGCAGGCCCAGGGCAGGGAGCTGCAGGAACAGCAGCAGCCCAGGTGCTGGAGACAGGCAGGGAAGACCAAGTCTGCCTGTCACGCCACCAGGCTGAGGGCTGCCTGGTAAGAAAGCCAGCCAAACAGGACACTGTCCTAGCTGCTTCTGTGTCACCCTTGCATCCACTGGCTAGAAACAGTCACCGGCCACTCCCCACACCAACAGGGTCCAAACCTACAGCTAGGGAAGACACCCACACGCGTGGAGGGGCACATTCCATTCTGGGAGAGTGGATGATGGCGAGAGCGGCAAGGAAGAGTGGAGCTGCGGGCGCAGTGCAGGTTCCTGTCAGCGGACAGCCTGCGCTTGGTGGCTGCATCCAGGCTTCCCTGGCGGCTCAGAGAGGCAGATCCCTCCCCAGGCTCTTATCCAGCCTGGCGCAGGTGGGGACAGCCACAGGGGAGGTGTGGATGTTGTAGCCATGGTGCGTGCTGCCGGCCATCCGTGTGTCACAGCTGCCCCGTGGGCAGGTGATGCTGCCGATGGATGCTGCTGGGGCTCTGGACCTGCCCGGCTCTGCACCTGCCCAGCTCTGCTTCCCTTCCCGCCAGGATGTTACAGGGGCTCCGGCTGTATTTTCTCCATCCCTGTCACTGGTCCACATCCTAGAGGTAGGACCTGTGTCCTTGATCTGCCCTGCTGGGCCTCAGGTGGAAGGCTCAGCTGCCATGGGGGCCCTGCTCAGCTGCACCTCTTGCCAGGGCCACAGGGAACCTGTGCTCAACTCGGTGTCCCCGCTGGCCGCCTGCCAGCCCACCAAGCATCACGTGGAAGTGTAGCTCTGGGTGGTGAAGTGTACTCTCTCGTATCGTAAGCTGGAAAGCCTCCTCTGTGAGCTGTGAATTTGGGGGAGCAGTTACATGCCCTAAATTGCCTTCATGAGCGAGAGAGTATTCCAGAGTGTGGTGTTCAGACGGGGGAGGGGCTGGTCTGGAGCTTAGCGAGAAGGGCCCTGGACAGTCTTAGGGAAAGAGACTCCCTCTGCCTGGTGAGGTGTGTGCCCTGGGGTGTGGTCAGGCTGTGACCTGGCGCCTGTGTCCCCCAGCAGCATCCTCAGCACAGAGAAGCTTCTGGGGCCCTCCGCAGCCCCCCACCCCCACCCCACATAGCCACCCACAGGCCAATTAATGCGTCTTGGTGTGGGACCCAGGCCCAGACCGTGCAATGGCTCAGGGTGCTGCCAGAGCACGGGGACAGGAGGCCAGGCAGGCCAACCCCAGAGCCTTGGACAAGAAGAGAAAGGAGCCCCCAGGGAAGGAGGAGAGAGTGGCCCTAACCCTCTACCCAAAGGAGGCCATGGCACCTCACTCCCTGGCCTTCCAGGTCTGCTGGCAGAGCCTGGCCTCCGAGTCAGAGCTCACACAGTGGCAGCTGGGCTGCTGTGGCCCAGGACCGGGAACGCGCCATCCCCAGTGCTTTCTGCTGCAGCACACTCCAGGCCTGTGTGCTGAGCTGTCCATCATCCTACACCCATGCCTGTGGCCTTACAGCAGGGGCGGAAGCAGGTTGAGAGGCTCATGTGCCCAGTCCTGGCAAATCCTTCCATCTCCCCCAGCTGCAGACTCCACCCATGTCCCTGCACAGGTGGACTCACCCGGGAACGCAGGCTCCCCGACACCCCTCCACCCACCCCTTCAGCCCCAGCCCCTCCCTCAAGGCCACCCTCCCTGCGCCCAGGGGCTGCCCAAGGCTCCTTCGCACATGGCCTTGGGAACAGGGTTCGAGGTTCTGACGTCTTCCTGGCCGGTGGGGGCCTGACCCGTGACGCAGAGCCTCTGTCCCCCAGGAGGCTCCCACGTCTTTCCTGGTTCCAGGCACAAGTGTTTGGGGCCCTGAGGGTGGCAGCACCCTGACCTGGGTCAGTGGCTGCCCCCAGAGTCTGTTAATAGGTGACTCATTGATGGACACTGGCAGGGGGTCATCCGTGGGCGGGCACTGTAGATTGCTATAGAAACATCTAGAATGAAAACACAGGCTTTTGAGCATTAGAATGCAGCTGCTGGGAGTCAGAGGTGGGCGGCCTCTCCGTAACAGCCTCAGATGGACATGTCCACACCCAGCGTTTAAGAGAAGTGGGGGAGGACGGGTCGGGGTAATGTGAGCCACTCACTTTAACCTACTGAAAACCAATGAATCGTGGAATTTCTCATGAAGGACCTCAGGCAACTTGCCCTTCACTTCAAGCATCTTGTTTGTCCCCAGCTTGACCGGCTGGTGCCTGCGCCCGGGCTCCCTCCCCAGGGCCCCTGCCTGCTGACCCTACACAGTTCTGGGCTCCACTATCTTCATCTTCCTTCCTCAGGGGCTTCTTGAGCTGCACATGCGCAGTGGTGCACATGAAGCGTCCCAAAGGCAAAGTCAGGGTAGCTTGGGGATGTCATCAATACTTGCCGCGGGTGGTCTAGTGTCCCCAAAAGATGTATCTAGTCCTAAACCCAGGAACCTGGAGAGTCGCCACATGGAAAGCAAGTTTTTGCCGACATGATTGAGGATCGGGTGAGATCACCCTGGAGCAGGGCAAGCCCTTCGTCCAGTGACTCTGTCCTAATAAGAGGAGAGGACGTGGCCTGGGAAGAAAGGCTTGGGAGCACAGAGACACCAGGAGGATGGCCAAGCAGAGTGGGCATGAGCTGGAGCCCTGCGTCCACACACCCAGGAGTGTGGGGCTGCCCGGACCTAGGAGAGGCAGGAAGACTCGTCCCTGGGCCCTCTGGAGGGGACGGGGCCTGCAGGCAACTTGATTTTGAACTTCTGGCTTCCAGATAAATTTCTATGATTTTAAGTCATTTGTCACAGCAGCCCTAGGACACTCATGACACTGTAAGACCTGGGCTGGCCCATCACAGAAGCCGGCTGCACAGAAGCAAGGACAGGACACGTAGGGTGTGAGCAGCAGCCCCTGTCTCAGGGGGGACGGGTGGAGGGTGAGCAGCAGCCCCTGTCTCAGGGGGGATGGGTGGAGGGTGAGCAGCAGCCCCCGTCTCAGGCTTCTCCCTCCACTTGGAAAAGGGAGAACAGCAGTGTGGATGCTGGCAGGGCCCTTGGGGTGGTGTGGCGCACAGGCACGTGGAAATTCCCAACATCTGCCCATTCCTGCTGGTGTCAGACAGGCGTCTGGAGCTCCTGAGAGCGGCTGCTGGGGCCAAGGTGGTGCCTCATTCTCCTTGCAGACGGCAGATGGAGTTGGGCGTCCTGATTTCCGCCTGGCCCTGCAGGTCTGACACACGCACCATCACCCCCCCCCGCCCCGTGCGTCTCCCACCCCCTCAGTCTACAGCTGGTCCTCACAGCCCCTCCTTCCTGGTGACCTTGGGGTGCCCTTGAGTGTGAGGCAGGGGCCTTTTCATTGCGGTGGAGAAACAGGAGGGAAATGTCTTTGTGTGGCTGTCTTTCAAGTCTGAGTCAGGCACAGAGGGAAGCCAGCGCAGTGCGGGCAGGTAATGGCCAGGCAGGGCTGTGGCCATTGTAGGGGTGTGTGTCTGTTTGTGTGTGCATGTCTGTTATGTGAGCGTGGACTCCCGTGTTGTGTGTGTGTGTTTGTGTGTACAGTGTGTTGTGTGGGCACACAATTCTTTGTCCTGGTCTGTTCTGAGGACCCCAGCCCGCCAGGGGTCAGCAGGGAATCATGGTGGCTCCCTGCGGGAGGCCCATTGCAGCTGCAGGCCGAGCCACCCCTTCCCTGCACCCCCCATCCTGATGGGGCTCCCCTTTCCAAGCACCCGCCCCCATCCTGAAGGCACGGAGAATGCTGGGGGCAGGCCCCTGCTCTGCAGAGAGAAGAATGCCTGCCCTCCCAGCAGGTCCTTGTCCCCAACCTCCATGCTTCCTTGCTGCGTTTTCCTTTTCAAACTGGGCCCTCTGACAGGGCCCACGACCCAGCCCCCCAGGTGGCCACATACACACCTGCCTGGCAGGGCCTCTCACCCCATGACCCCTGTGTCCACTGGGGCTGCCTGCTGGGTCCCTGCCATCCCCACAGGCCTCTGTGACTGGCAGGCAGGAAGACGCTGCTCTGACAGTGGCTGCCACTCTTCCTAGGAAGAGCCTGACCTGCTGGGACCCGGCGGGGCTGACGTCACTGTGTCTGGGAGGAGCCCCCACCAGGGCCTGGCCCAGCACAGGACTTTTTCAAATGATGTGACAAACACTCAAATGAAACCAAAACAATGCTCATTGTCAGGAAACACCACTGGCTTCTCACTCCGCCTTCCTGTCCCTGCTCTGGGCTCCCCCGCAGGGCGCAAGCTCCTGGGCCCAGGGAGGGTCACACAGCCCAGAGGCTCCCAGAGCCAGGGCCCTGCAGAGGTTTGTTGTTGCAGCAGCTTCCCTGCTGTCTGGACCCGTCAAGGTGACCTCTAGGCTGATGCTCCGCCAGCCCTGCCCACAGAGGTCTTGGCGACCAAGCAAAACCTCTGCTGCCACCTGGTGGCAAGTCTGAGATATGCTTCCGGTCAAAGGAAAGAAGCTGGTGCAGGACGCTCCCTTGACATTTAGTCCACCTCCCCTTCCTGGGTACCGATGCCAACTAGTGCTCAGAGAGGCTGATAAATCTGCCATGGTCGCAAAGCAATTTCCAGGAGGACATGCCTAGCATGTGTCCTCATCAGAGCCTCCCAGCTTTCAGGGTACATGTGACACTGTAATAATCTTCCACTTGGGGGAGTGAATCCTGACTTGGAGGTCAGACAGGGATGGACTCCAAAAGCCCTCACCAGCTGGGAGCACCAGGCAAGTGCCGCTAAGCCAGATTGCGCCACCTAATGGAACCTAGGTCACGGGCTCCTGTGTGGGTGACATAAAGATTGCCAGTCACCAGGGTGGGTGGCACCCTGCCTGGAACAAGCATCCCGGAAGGTGCAGAATGGTCCAGCTTCAGACTGTTGTGTCCCCAAGTTTAAGAAATACGGAGCGGGGGCTGGAGCAGTAGCTCAGTGGTTTCGGCGCTTGCCTGGCAAGTACAAGGACCCGGTTCAAACCCCAGCACCACCACATCTCAGGAGGCCAGGAAGGTGGGAACTCCCCACCCTGCCCGAGCCAGTGAGGCTAAAAGAGCAACTGTGGGAGCAGAGGTAGTCGGGGAGCCAACCACACGGCCGGAAGTCGGCTCAGCTCTCCAGGACCCTCTCTGCCTGAAGACCCAGACAAAGGTGTCTCAGGCCGGCCCCTCCCAGGCCTCTCTCATTGGCACGGTGTCCTCCCCATGCTCTTACAGGGCCATCCTGGGTGTGTCTGTGTCCTGATCCTGTGAGGACACAGCTGTGTTGGAGCAGAGCTGCGCTGGTGACCTCATGTTCCCCTACCTCTGCGGAGCCTGTCTCCTCATGCAGTGACATTCTGAGGGACGGGGGTTAAGACTTCAGCATTGAGTTTGGAGGGTCACAATGTCACCCATAACAAGGTCTAAGCAGGAACTGCAGGGATGTAAGACAGCCCAGGCCCCTGGTTGCAGTCAGACCCAGAGGGCTATCATCTGCCTGAGGTCAGGAGGGAGAGTCCCCCTGCGTGCATGCACTCAGGGTGCAGGGGCAAAGACTGACCCAGGGTAGCAGGGATCAGAGCCTAGGTCTTCCAGCCCAAGTCCCAAAATGTGGCCATTACTGCACCTACCACAGGGCACCCCTTCTGTGCAGACGAGGGCTACCCAACAGAGCTCCTGGGGTCCTGTGGGAAGGGATGGGGTAGGGGTCTCGGGCATCTCTCCAGGGGGCACCATTCTGCCCCTGAGACCAAGACAGCGGAGCGGGCTGTTGAGGGGCGCTGTGTATGTGTGGTGTGTGGCATGTGTGCATACGTGTGGCGTGTGTGGTAGGCAGGCTTGGCCTAGTGTCTGTGGTGTGTGCAGTGAGGGTGTGAGGTGGTGTGTGTGGGGTGCTTCTGTGTTGTGTATGACTTTTATCACTCTTCGCAGTGGCAGCGTGCTGTCCTGTCCCTGCCTGTTGGGCAGGGATCACTATGAGATTGCCCACGTTCATCTTCTCCCTGCAGCAAGGGTCCTCTGCATGCCTGTGTGTTCAGGTAGGCTCTGGTGGCCCTGGCACTCCTGGAGGACCTGTTGGCCTCCTGCCTCGCTGTCAGTGGCCCACCAGGAGCCCCTGGCCAGCTCCCTGTTGAAAGGCTGACGTCTCCAAGCAAGTCCCCTCCCCACTCAGGGGTTTGGTCAGAGAGCAGCCTGCTCTGAGTAGAGGGGCCATTGGGACCCTGCTGGTCACCAGCAGCACTGAGGCCTTGGACCAGGAAGGCTGAATGAGGCTAGCATGCCTCCAGGGCAGGACCAGGGCACACTGCAAGGCAAGTGGCATGTGCACCCCACGCGAGTGTCCTCAGCACAGTCCGAGGGGACAGGCCCAGGGAAAGCCCAGGGAAGGCAGGGCTGCTGAAGCCCCCCAGCAGAGGGAGGATCTTGGGCGTAGGAGAGAGGAAGGGACACTTAGACCCTGGGCGGGGCAGCAGGACTAGGAGCCCCCATCGCCCCCTTACCCCTCAGGCTCCCCAGTGCAGACACCATGACACCAGATGCAAGTTGCTGTGCCACCTGCTCTTTATTGGCTGCCACGGGCTGCACTCTCATGGATGACCGGAGTCCCCAGGAGTGGAACTACACAGAGAAAGGTCTCAGGAAGAAGGTCTGAGAGAAGCAGGCTGCCGGAGCCCAGGCGCGGGACCCATGGCGCCACGGGAGGTGAGGAGGGCGGCTGAGGAGGCTGCCAGATGTCAGGGGCATCCAGAGGGCTGGGCAAGGGCACTGTGGGGGCTGGTCACCCCTCCTCCTGCCCTCTAGCAGAGCTGATTCACCCATGTCCCTCCAAAAGACAGGTCTCATCTGGAGAAGTATGTGGCGCGGCCACTCCACCAGCTGGCTGATGTTGGGCCTGGGACACCCTGAGGTCTCGGCACTTTGGGCCAGGGCTCTGAGCTCTCCAGGTCACTCTCTCAAACCCTCATTCCCTCTGAGAGGAGGAAAAGGAAATGGAGACAAGGAAACGAAAGGAAGGCAGGCGCCTTGGTCCCCCAGCTCAATGACTCAGGGGCCAGGGGGGCAGCCAAGGCCAAGGCCTACTTAGGATGAGGGTGCCGAGCTGGGCTTCTCCTCCCGTGACACGGGAATGGCTCGCTCGCTGTGGCCGGCATCCAGGCCAGACTGGACCTTGGGGCCAGAGAAGGTCAGCATGCCATCTGCGGACAGGGAGCAAGAGAGGGCTGACTGGTCCACGTTGGAGGGCAGGCGGTAGCGGCGGTGGAACTCACGGGAAATGTAGCCGTGGTCATCCTGGGGATAGGCCAGGGAAGGGCACAGTCAGAGGTAAAAGGGTAGCGGATAGCTGCCACTCACAGCCCTGGAATCTCAGCCCAGCCTGTTGGCCTCCTGGCCTCCCAGACTTCCCAGCACTATCTCTGCCCTGGAGTTAGCTACAAATTGGATGAATACCGCCAGACCTGGCCCTGTGACCCACAAGGACTGCTGAGGCCTGGGTCTCTCCACTCCCACCTAACAGGGTCAGAAATCCACAGAGGGCAGAAAACTTTGCTTCCAGATGCTCTAATCCCCCAGGGTCAGCACCTGGGCCCGACTTTGTCCTCGGGTATCAAGGCCTCTGAGCTGGGAACTGCAGGCTGAGCGACTGAACAATTACCAGGGGCTTTAACAGCCAGGGTAGAGATGGAGCAGACAGGGAGCGTGGGTTTCCCCAGTCTCCACCACCTTCTCCAGCCATTAAATGTAAATGCCAGGGGCTGGAGCAGTTGCTCAGTGGTTACAGTGCTTGCCTGGCATGCGCAAGGACCCAGGTTCGAACCCTAGCACCATATACACAACAAAGTGTCACAGCAAGGAAAGCCACGTGAAAAACTAAAAAAGTAAATGCCAGCCAAAGGAAGTCAAGACTTCAGTGCAGAATCTGCCACACGGGCCCCTCACCACCATCTGATCCACCTGGGACCTGCTGCAACTGGACCAGGAGAGGCTGCCTCCTGCCAGCCCCCATGCCCAGGGTCCCTCACACTGCAGCACCCAGGGGTCACCCTGTGAGCAGGAGCTGTGCAGCAGGGGAGGTGACTGTAGCACAGAAACTCCCCACTGCCCACCTGCCACTAGCTGTGGGGTCCCGCAGGCAGAGGACCTCCTCAGGCCTCAGCCCTGCCAGTTAACTTGAGACACTAAGGCCCCTGTTGGAGAGGGTGTCCGAGAGGGGACAATGGACGGGAAGCCTTTGGAGCATGCCCTAAAGGCCAGCTACACTGTCCTCACGGGGTCACCCTCTAGATGAGGTTGCATGTAGACACGGAGTGACTCTGAGACATCCACCACAAGGCTCCCTTCTCCTGGGGCCCTTCTAATACCATCCTGTCACCCGGAAGATCCAGAGGGACCCCTGACAGCTGGGAGCAGAGCCCAAGGCTAGGACTGGAGCGGCACTGCCTGTCCTGCAGGGGTCGCTGGGAGAGGCTGCCCCTCACCCCTGCGATTCCCTTCCCCCCATGAGGGGCCCTGCAGCTGGGTGCACAGCTCACCTGCCGCTCGTTGTGTTTGCCATGGATCTCCACGAAGTCCTCCAGCACCTTCACCGTGAGGTCCTCGGGAGAGAAGTGCTTCACATCCAGGAAGATGACAAACTTGTCCCTGTCGGATCGCACCTGAAACCCAAACCTTCATGTGCAGCTGCCCAGAGGGCTGACAGCTCCGGGCTGGAGCAGGAAGGCCACAGGGAGCGCTTGACTGCTCTGGTGGCACCATTCCAGCCTCCCCTTCCACGGTCAACAGAGCAGAGCCAGGACTGCAGCAGTGTGCCAAGGGCACACCCCACGCCTCTGACCTCAGACCTCAGGGCCGAGGAGTGCTTGTCAACTGCCGGGGAGATACAGGTGAGCTGGCCGGCTGCTGGGGTGCACACAGGCTAGTAGGGGTTCTGCTGGGCTAAATGGCTGTGGCTAATCGGCTATGCACTGGCTGGCTCATTGGTACCTGAGATGTCTGGTCACAGGTCAGCTGGCTGGGTAGGGTTGGGGTGGCTGGCTGGTGATGGCCAGGGGGCTCTTTAGGGTTAGAGTTGGTTGGCTATGAATTGCCATTTGGAACAGTGTTGCTACCCCAGCTTCACCTTGGCTCCGTAATCATACAGCCCCAGGAGCCCGTCGTTCAGATCAGTATGCTGCTAACAGCCTGCGCGGTGCCACCAGCTGCCTGGTTCACACCTGCTCTGTCCTTTGCCATTTTGCTCCCTGATCTTGGTTGGCAGTGTCAGCTCTGGGTGCCTCCTGCTCTTAGGCAGTGGGGGAGAGCTCTCCCGTGGGCCTGGCATCTGCCCCAGCTCAGGGCAGGGAGGGAAGTGGCCGAATGGCTGGAGCAACAGCGTGAGCTGGGTGAGAGCCCAGGTCTCTGCAGCTTTGCTGGCAGCAAACGGCTCTTGCTCTGCTAAAAGGAAACCCCTTGTCTCTGGGCCTCCGGGCAGCAGCACCCACCTACACCCAGCGGTCCAGGGTGAGAACAAGCAGCCCCGGCCGGCTTGCGCTGCCCTCCAACTTGCCTTGGCAGGGCTGTTCTTGGGATGTCCAGCATGTGGTTGGTGCATTACAAAAAACATATGGGTCATGAACTGATGGAAGGAAAAGACAGCAGTTGGGCTTGGGAGGCCTCCTCTGACCCCTCCCCAGTGGTGTGGGAGGCTCTGGCCGCGGGGGCGTGCAGGATCCCACGCAGCCTCGGAAAGTGATGACCTGGAGAGGCAGGCAGTAGCCTGCAGCCGCCACCACCAGCTCCGTGGAGCAACATGAGAGCACAGGGACAGCAGGCTGGGCCCCTCTGGCTGGCAAGTAGCAGCCAGAGACACCAGGCCTTACCTCGGAGATGCCAGAGTCCAGCACCGTGCGGAAGAGGGACTGACGGTAGTAGGGGCTGACGGTGGAGGACAGGAAGGGCAGCAGGTCGTACTCGAAGAGGCCCTCACCAAAGAACTGGTCCAGCAGCCGGCTGGGGTAGAAGGGTCCCAGCGTGCGCTTGAACCAGGGGTGCTGGATGGTGACGTCCATGCTGTTCTTCAGCACTGTGGGGACCGGAGGCTGGTGACAAGCAGCGCAGTGGGGAGCCAGGGTGCAGCCTGCCTATATACGCCTGCACAGAATGGAGGCATTAAGGGATTTCTCTGGAAATGCCTGAGCTCAGAATACGGGATGCAGCGTCAGCAGGGCCTGCTGCAGTAAGGCCCGCACTGACCAGCACAGGGGCCTTCACTTGGCCTGCCTGTCTGGGTGCCTGGGGCTACCAGGAGGATGGGTCCCTAAAGAGTCATCTGTCCCCTGTGTTCACTGTGGGGACCCTGTGGGCTAGGGATGGCACAGGTTCTTGGTGCACTTTGTCCTGACTGTCCTCACAGCTGCCCTTGGGGGGAGCTCATGGCCCTGCTTCACAGATGAGGAACTGTGGCACAGAAGTTAGTCAAGTAGTCCCCAAATCTCGTGGCTCCTGGTGAGAGCACATTTCTCAAAAGCAGAATTGCCTCTGTGGTGTCTTACTGATTACAAAGGTGACATGTCCTCACAAAAATCTCAGGGAGGGGGGCTGGACTGGTGGCGTTTGCCTGGCATGTGCAAGGGCATGGGTTCAAACCCCAGCACCAAGTATACAACGAAGTGTGAGAGCAATGAAAACCACATGAAAAACTAAATTAAATTGATTCTTTCTCTCTCACTGTCCCTCTCTCTTTAAAAGAAAAAAAAATCTCTGGGAGGACAGAAAGTAGAGAGGAAAGGCTACAGGCCTTCATGGGGCGGGCATGAACCCCATGTTGCTTCATGCTCATCCCAGGGAGGTCAGTGTGCTCCCAAGAGGCAGCTGCCAGGCCCCAAGAAAGGGAGACCCTGCCTTCTGGGCTTCCTCCTCCCTGTGGATGCTGTCCTCACCAAGTCTCAAGCCTCTGCAGCATGACCACACTACGGCCACTGGGTCCTGCTGGGGGCAAGGCCTGGTGAGCATTCACCTCCTAACCATGGCCTTTGTCCAGGGACTGCGGTGTCAGGGTCACTCCCAATGTTTTTAGAAGCCACCAGACCTTGGGCAGCCTGGCACCACTGCTACACACCCCCCTGCAGCACAGGACGATGACAGCCCCATAACCCAGGCCCCATCCACCCCAGCCCCACACAACCCAGGCCCCATC